>JXOV01017156.1:0-17838 GCA_001014945.1 Clogmia albipunctata | reverse complement strand
CATCTAAGGGCAATAAGCCCTACCGCGGCGCAACTCCAGACTCTGAAGTTAGACCAAGTATTAGATTTCCTACAAGAACTAAAACTTATGGGCACACTTTAGGGCAGAGATATGAGGGAGCACAATAGATCTTCAGGTCAAAGTGCGGGATCACCTCATCAGAATAATAATAATAATTACAATCCTTTAAAACTGAAAATTAAGCAAAAAACACACCACATTTAAAATTGAATAGTCTTTTTTAAAAACCTATTAAAATCGCATATCATTTCGGTCTTGATAAATACCCACAACAAATGGCGCAACAAAAACCCAATTAATTGACCTCAAAAATTAGTCTGGAAATCCGGATTCTGAATGGTAGAGTGAGCCCTTCGGCTTTAACCACTATTTGCAATATGTCAGCAGCAAAAATAGCTTTCATGATTACGCCCATTGAAATGCCACATCAAAAAGCTATTTATTTTGGCAGTTAATAAAAAGCTACTTGTAAATTGAAAAATAACACGGCCAAATTCCGTGCCGAAATAAACTTGCTTTTCTGTCCGGATGATTAGGCTGTATTTCCCTGGCAGTATTTATGGATGTGTGTGGCTGATGCTGGAGCGGCGGCGGCAGCAGCACCGTCATGAATAAATAAATTAATAATAAATTATCATGATGAAAATTGATAAAAATTAGATCGTATATTGTTGGGGAAAATTGCTAGCGTTGTCGCATTATCAAAGCGTTTTGCTTCGGCTTCAGCAATGGCCACCGACTCTGGTTAGATAAATTTGGCAAGGAGCGTGGTGTAGGCAGAGGGTTGTGCAAATTGCCATTCATTCGCTCAGTCTAACAAGAAACGAGCGTTGACAAATGTAAATTGAAAATTTACTGATTTTATTGGCATTAAATTTTCCAATTCTCCACTTTTTTCTGCTCGCCTATTTTTCTGTTTGTATGTATATTCTACTCCTCCTTCCCCGTCCTTTCCTTATTGCTTCATACTTTCTTGGGCCTTAGAAATACTTCGTCTCCAGTAAAATTGTATTTGGGGGCGAGAGAAGGCAAGCAATCAATGGTGTTTGGGGGACGTTCCTATGCATATGTGCCAATGTTTCACAATTTAAACTTCTTTCATAAATCTGTGCGAATAATGTTGCTCAAATACAAAAGACGACAACACGTCAACATAGTGCTCAGTGAGGATTTTAGTCGATAAAAATACAATTTTAAATTTCGCCCCCAATTTCGCTGGCAAAATAATAACCTTCAGGCAATTTGCAGGCGCGCCAGTCTGTGAATCTTTCACCATCCCGTGGACTATCATCTAATAAATAGCCATTTATGGTTTTTGGATCGCACCACGGAATTTATGATAACGGTCCGTTAAACCGCGAAATTACAAAATTGTCAAAATTATTCCGCTTTTTTATTATTTTATGTACAGCCATTAAACCATATTTTTATGAACGATGTAATGGTGTAACGAATAACCGATAACATAAAAATTTTATGATCCTCCAATGGTATGAAGTCAAAGTCCTCCACCCAACAATAAAAGAATACAAAACTATAGAGTCGTTTTAAGAACAACGAACAAGTTCAAAATGCATAAATTGTTCCTTTGAATAAAATTATTCCTTAACGAATTTGACTTATTTGATTTTTATAAACTGTGCTTCATTTTAACTATATAACTGTATATTTCTTGAACAAATGTATTAACCATAAAAAGCATACAGTAGTTATAATAGTTATTTGTGTTACATGGGATTCATTACCTTCTGCTGTGTTAAAAGTTTATAGTACATATTGTAATAATATTGAATTGAAAAAATTATTAAAAAATTATGGTTAAGGTCCGGTTTATATCTAGATATTTTCTATCTCTATAAATTATTCACATTTGAAATTTAAAGGGTTAAAATTTCTAATAGAACTCCATGTGTTTCCCGCTTTGGAGCCACTGAATAATCAACCTTAATAAAGATGTGGGCTGCCCTGGAAATCCGCTTATCAGGAATTCGGTTCGGTTGACAGACGACGCCACATTTCACAGCATTAGGCCGGCTGATGCGGGTGGAAAAACTCTGCACTCCGAATTATTATCGCCAAATTCTTATATTTATAGGTTTGTTCCTTTCCTACAACAACAAGTCATACATACAAAAATATATGTAGCTACATGTGAATGTACATATTGAGCTAAAAAGAGTGTAAATACAGATCGGAAATTCCTGAAACGCGAAGCAATTTAAAAGTTCTATAGAAAATCCCGGAGGACAAATAAAATCAATTGATACAAAATAAATATGAGAGAAAAGACATCTCTCCAAGAAACGAATACAACAACGACCATGAACAACGAAACCGTGTTAGGGGGCTTCTGCATCTTTTCTATGACAAAAAAAGAAGAAAAAATGAAACACACATTCGCTGCTGCTGTTCCCCAACATGACAGCCAAAGAAAAGCTCCAGCTATGCGATAACGATAATAATGAAAATATTTTTGAAATTTTGTTATATAAAAATTAATATAATGGAAGGAATTTCCTTTCAATCTGTTTTGGGGCAAGCTACATATTGTACCATATCCTTATTATATGGCCAAAACAAACTACATTTATCTTCTCCTCACTTTTTTCACACATTAGGATTCATCCTACCGAAGCTGGCCTCTTCCATATGCTTACTATGGATCCACTTTTATAAGCCCACTACAAATGGATTCAATTTGTAAATGAAAATAATAAAAAATAAGTTCTATAGATATGCAAGACAAACACGTAAAATTGATATCCTGTATTTAAATTGAAATAATCTGTTGTTGTGAAATCATCCACAAATACAAATGTGCTAAACAATCATTTTCGACAGAACAAATTTTAGTGCTATTATGTCATTTTTATGCAACAAAAAAACATAAATAATTATAATTATGGTACTTTGGCAATGAAATGATTTGTAGGGAAAAGTTTTAGTTTCATTAGACTGTTATAATGCTCTGCATATATAATTTAAGCTAAACGGGTTTTTTTAATTATCCAAAAATGTACCACAAACGTGTTTGTCTGAATTTACCTAAAATACTAATTATCGGTTCACGTCAAATGCGAATCCTGCTCGCTTTGTATCGTTCCCTCCAATTTGGTTGATCGCCTATCCGATATTTGTATGATTTCGTGCCGCAAAACAAATGTGGAAAATTAAACTGTAATTCACAAGTAAATTGAATTTAATTCTGTTTTGTGAGCAATAAATTTATCGGGCCATCAATTGATTCGCCAAGGGATTTATTTTTCAATTATTCAATAGACACAGAGTGCATGTATGGTACCGTGTGTGTCTGATAAACAGCAATTTGCGTTGTTGTGCCATCCAGTTTTGTTGTTTGGCAAAATTGAATTAAATTTGCCGTCCGCCTCAAATTTAGCAGTGGGAATGACTCTCGTCTGAAGGAGCCAACAACAAAAGACGTTGCCGGTCGGTTGTTCCGCAATAATCTTGGCCAAAGCAGCAGCACATACACGAAACTCCACTCAAATGCCAAACAAACACGGACGAATTTTGCTCTTCCTGTCCAAAACTTTCAATTCAGCAACGAAACAATTACGTTTTTGCAACCGCATTTCGTTGAGTGCACTTTGCCCAAATCTCTATCTCTACGTATAGGAATAAAGGGGCTCAGAGAGCAGCACATGGAAAACTATACCTTTTCTAAATTAAATTTAAACAACCTAAATTAACTTTCAAATTTAAAGGTCAAAACAGTTATGCTACACGGAAAGGGTGTAAAATCAATTATTTCTAAGGGTTGTGAAATACGAGCCGCAAAGCAAGTTTTTGTCGTTTCTAATTTATAAAATAATTTTAAAACTTGTTGTTATATTAGCCAATTGTCACGGCCTAGATCAATAAAATAGATTAGGTACGAACAAAATAGCACCTGAATACGAAATCAACAACACCAAAATTAACTTTTCGAAAGGGAATTACAAAAAATACGAAACTCAAAAGCATAACTTACAATGAAAGGTGTAAAACAAATCTTTTCTACAATATTTATGTTTACATTATATATCCAAAAAAAAAATTTTAAATTAATCTGTATATAACATAATAATTAATATATCTATGAATGTTTTGGTCCTCATTATAAATTGGTATTGCGCAAATCAAATTAATATTTTGAATTTTTTTTTTAAATTTATTTATCAAAAAAATATCTAACATAAAGTAAAATATAAATTTTATAACTCAAGATCACTGAACATATATTATTAATTTTATTGTAATAGTCATCAGTTTCAACACATTACAATGTATAGAGACACTAACCTGTAAAAACTCATCCATTCGACCACATAAATGTTAAATAGATCTATAATATAATGCATTTATATTGAAACTAGCAAATTTAGCACACAAAATCGCTACATACTTTCCAAATCTTTCTACGAAGGACTCCTCTGTAACTGGCTGCACCCCCTCATTTCTGTCTCTGGCCATTGTGTGTGGTACAAAATAATAAAAGAGTTCAACACGGTTTATTCGGAATTAAAGTTTTGCGCTCCCATTCTTCCCACCACCTCGTTCCATTCCAGTCCACCTTACACCACAAGATATGAATGGGTAAAACTCCTTGTGGCTCATTGTATCATTAAGTTGTTAAGTAGTTTGGTGTGGTTTTATGGCCGTTATCTCCCGTGCATTCCCTCCTGCATTCCGGACACACTTTTCAGCCAGCCATCTGCGAACTCGAGCCAGACATTTGTTATACCCGGCCATTGTGTCATCTCTTGGCTCGATTCAATCGGCCAATTTCGAGCATTTAGTATTCATTACCCAGACTTTAGGAAACTTTTCCTTCCCTCTTTGTACACTTCTCTTTCCTTTATCCCCATTTCATTCTTTCAGTTGGGCGAAAAGTCTGTCCTCCGCTTGCAGGCAACTGCACACTGCCGTATTCCCAATTTGAGATGCATTGTTCTTATTACACCTAAATTTTGCACAAGGGAGCTTAATTCGGGGTTAATATGCTAAAAAGAGGAAACTTTTTTTTTATTCCACCCAGCAATCCCTACTTTGACCTCAAAGAGAAACATTCAGAAAACTGACTATAAAACGTTGCATTGGTACTAACTAGAAAGTTAGTCTCCTCTTAAACCCTTTCTTCCACCCTTTGGCAAAACTAATAACAATTGCAATAAGAACGTGTTAAAAATATGAAACTTGAAATGGAATTATTTATTGCCAAGGATACCATCAAAATCTTCTCAGCAAAGACACTGCAATGCTCAAATGGTACCTTGTCTTTCATTTGCAGACACTGAGTAAAACACTCTTTATTATCTGCCACATTCAAGCAGTCATTCCCAAAGGCCAAAAATATATTATTTTCCACCGAATATTTTGATGAATTGGCAGTCTATCTTTCTACTCCCTTTTTATTGTACCGATTGGATATACTCAGAAATAAATTATCAAACACTTATTGTCGTGGGTAAATTTTGCACAAGCTCATAACATGTTCTTAATAATTTCACAATTATATCAAGCACCCTCAAACAAATGAATACAGCTTGTATCATTAATTACATGATAACTTTTAATTGCCATAATATCTTAGTTTTTTTAATTACTATTAGATTCAATTTCAATTATTTAATACAATTATAATTTCAATAATACTCATTGAAATATCGATCTAAATTTTTTTAGAGATATGTTCCATTCAACGTTCACTCAATTAACCCTACAGACTATAATTAACTTGCACGTGCAAATTAACCGAAGACGAAAATATAATCAAGTGGGACACTCTAAGTAGACTCTCGAAAACATGTCTACTTCAAGCTAATCTACTTAATTTTTCGAAATATATTATTAGTATAATTCTAAGAGAAACCAAAATTCAGACATTATCCTTAATCCACTCTGTCAAATCCGGTATTTATTGTCTGCAAATCTGTAACAAATATCTATGAAATAAGTATAAATAATAATAATAATATAAGATGAATAAAAAAATTATTAGATGACTTGTTTATTTTTAATTTCTTCATAAATAACATATTAGTTTTGTAAACTTTGTATGTTTTTGTGTAGGACGAAAAGAGATAAACCGCTGAGCTTTTGAGCTGAAAGTTAATTTTGCCACGATGACGACAAAAACGGTTTTCACCTTTTGCCGGAAGCTCAAGAAAAGTCATAATCTTCTTATAATATGAGATGATTTTACAGGTAAACAATCTTGATCTTCCTTAAGACCATATGAAAATATATATGCTTTTAAACTTTTGCACAATTTATTATGTAAAATCTCATTTCTATTAAACAATGTTTTAATCTTTTCCTGTGTGATTTGCGATTTTTGTTTCATCAATAAATACGTATTTTTAAACCCCTCTATATCTGTAATTTAACTAATACGTTTTTTTAAAAAAGTTATTGGATAATTTTTTTATATTCAACGATTTTATAATACGAGTATGTATGATTGTCATAATATATAAATAAAATATTATATTAATTTCAGAAAATTGTAAAATTTCATTTCGTGGTAACAAACACTAGGAAGCCATTCTAACAATGTTATATTAAATATTACAACTCAGTGTAATAATATTAGAAAAGTAATGGAAAACTACCCTCATCTAAATACAAGTAGTTACTGGTAACAAGAGCTGCTTGTCAAGCATCCAACTACTTTCTGCTTGACATACCTTATTTCGTATGTATCGTTTTAATAGCCAATTTTCAAGTTGAATTGTTGGCATTCAAGTGTAGCCTTTTCAAGAGAATTCAAAGCCACCACCGAGGACACTTCTAATTCAATAAATGTGAAATATTTATTAATTTTGCGAAAAGCAACCCTCTTCAATTTCACAGCCAAGTGGAACGTTAATTTGAACGACCCATTATATCTCTGGAAATCTTACAATTATACTAAACCACCAAGCACTTAATTAAGCAACATTCTCCGACCAATTCCTAAGCTTTATATCATAGTCCATGATGAATGGTCCAAGTGCTCAAGGGGGTAATTGAATTTTTATTCATTCATTCCATTTCTGTGTTCAGGAGCATTTATTTGTCATGTTTGGGTAATAAATTAAATAAACAACAAACGGCGCGTCGTGTTTGAATTATGCGATAGCGATGATGTTGTGGAATTCCAATTTTTTATGTCATCATCCCCCCCCCTTCTTCTTCTTCCTTGGCGATAGAACTGAAAACAACACGGGCACACTGCAGGTATTGAGAACGGATGTCTGAAATGATATCGGTGTATTAATTAAAGACGGAAAGGCGAAAATGGAGCAAGAAATTTCTCTAAGTATGTGTGTGTCTTTTTCAGGTGGAAATAATGATGCTGATGGATCCTGGCAATAATGACACAACTCAAAGGGTGATATGGTGGGGGTTGGGGGCTTGAGAAACATCCAAACTGAAACGTAATGATGACCAAGACAAATTCGTCTTTGCGAATTCATTAAAATACTCGGTAATTAAGCTGTCAATGTTAATTGGCGGATACCGGGCGCCCCAATGATAAATTTGTGTCGACAACGACCAACAAGAAATGCTAATCACAATCTCACTCACCGATCTCACTCAAGTCCAAATTATTGCCAAGCTCTCGGAATTCGTAATGTGCTTATTAACGCGCGCCTTCATTGTCCAATTTGGCAAATCCTTTTTGATTATAATCGTAAAATAAACTCCCCCAAATTGAATCAGGTCTCAATTTCAGAAATATTGTTCTGATAAATAATTATTTAAGAGGTTTTCCCTTTTTCAGTAATGCAATTTCATTTGTTATATTTGATCTGTGTTCAAACACGGTTGTTTAATAAATAAGATTAAATTGATCGTTGATTCAAAATTAAATATAACGAGCCATCAAAACAATGAAACAGAAATCACTCTTAATCAAAGAATACAAAACACGTGTCCTAAATCTCCCGCTTGCATTTAATTTTAAAACGTCATAATTCACACCTCAACTAGAATAGTTTGAGAACGACTCGAGCAAAGACAATTAATTCATTAGCAACTTGATAGTTGACTGTGCAGAGAGCGCAAAAGACGTCAATGCAACTGGCGCAGATGTGACTACATAAATCAGAAGGATATTCGTAATTAAACAGGTAAGTCCCACGCTAATCCTTGACTACCCCGCTCTCTTTGGTTGATAGACTCGAATTTGTCAAGACAGAAATTCGCCAAGGAGGAGAGGAGCGCATTAAATGTGTTCTATACACTGCCAGGCAGGTGGATATACAGAGCAGAGAATCGTAGTCGTCCTCATCATCCCAGTCATTGTTTTTGTTGTATACAGTGTTGCAGAAAAATGACTAGAGATTTGTTTAGAAATTATCAACACGACACCGAGTTGTCGACGAAGGGAAGAACAACAGTGGAGACTGTCTTCCTCCTTACAAGCGCACATCGTCACAGACACTTACAGATCAACTGATGTAATTTATTCATAGTCTATCCATATGCACACAGTAAATACATATATTTATTGAAATATTTGTATATATACTATGCACATAGATGGATGGATAAATACTGGAAACAAGATCATGATGAATGGGGACTGTCTGAAGCAGTGCAGAGCCAACGTCACGGAAAACTCTCAAAAGATAGCAGCTATGGAAATCGCATTCTCTATAAATGAATTGCAATCGTTTATTGCACTTTCTGGTGAAACATTTTTCTGGTTCCGCTCTAACGAGGAGGGAGCTGCCGAGAATAGCTCCGGTCCGGGACAAGAAAATGCTATTTGTTTATTTGTCACATGTATTGAAATCCGACGAAGAAAAGAAGACCAGTATTTTAGCGCCATTATTTAGGGTTAGCACATTTAATAAGATAATTCTATTTGTAACTAAATTATTTTTACAAAACTTTTTTTAATAAAAATATCTTCAAATCAATAAACTTACCTTTTAATGTGTTTATAGAAAATGTGAAATCGATAAGATTGTTTTAACTAAAATTAAAATATAAGACATATCTATGTGTTGTGAGGGTGTTTTTGAGTGTACTTGAGATTTAAAAAAATATAAAAACTTCTTTAATGAATCTTTTTATGCGAAAAATAAATTTTCTGTTTTTCATTTTGTATCAATAAACTGTTCCAAACGTGAAATAATAATTTTAGAGGAAGAGGATAGAAATCCTATTGAAATTTGCGCGCCATTCGGAAACACTCCTCGAAATTGGAAATGCACTCTTATTTAAATGTGCTCAAAATAAACAGACACACATGCACTTTTCAATTAGGATGCTTACAATAAATTGGAATAAGCTTCTGCCCGTTAGCACTGGCTTTAAATGTCTTAATTCAGGCGTCTAATCCAACCGGCTTAAATTGATGTCCAGTTGCAGGATTTTGCAATAAATTATTCGAATCGGTGTGTGGCATAGACGTCGTCGTCATCGCCCGGAAGCAGTTTACCTCTCGTAGTAGATTCAGGAGCGAGATGATCAGCTTGCACCACCGTTTTACAATGACCTGATCGGTATTATATGTAAATACCTGTATTGATGTCAATCTGCTGGAGCTTCTGCGGTAACACGGACGGTTTTCAATCAGTCTAATTGAATTTTAAACCTTTTCCTTTTAATATTTTATGCTCCAATTTCTGGTCGGTCGTCGTCCTTCTTGTTGAGCACAGGAAGAGAGCAACAACAATCAGTGCAATGTATACCATGGACCATGGGATGGTGGTGTGTCTTTGATGGGAAAATAAATTCCACTCGAGGAAAAATGGCAAAGGTAAGGCACTACAACAATGGCGACGAGGTGGCACGATTGAGATGAAATAACATTTCCCTCGCTTCGTATATTTATAATGATGATTTTTGTACTGTAAATAAAATAGCGGAAAAAATTGCCAAACGAAATTACAACAACCATCATCATCATTATGGAGTGGGACGACACTTTTTCCCAGTTCCAAAGTGTCCATAGAAATCGTCAAGCGGTGGTGAAAAAGATGGAATGAGGATGGAATGTTAAAAATGATTTTTTTAAATGTTTTATTCAGCAAACGTGACACGATTCTGACCAGATAGTTTGGATGAAGGGAAATGGGATTTTTGCAATGTATTTTCCTTATTGGTTTACTTTCTCTACGGTACAATGCTGAAAAATGGCGACAAAATTTAAAATTTAATTTTCCTCTATCAACGTGGACATTGTGATTCCCTTCCAAGTACTTCGATAAGAGTACCATATTTTCCGTTGCGTTTCCTCTCACCATCTAGACATTTTCAGAGATAAATCATGACAAGAACAAGATGATCTTTGCTACATGAAGGAATTAAATATTTCCCCTCGATGCAATCAGTCTACTAGCCTCTTGGTAACTAATAAGACTCTGAATTGACTAGAAGGGCGAACATTGCTTCTCCTAGCCACCACATTAAGTAATTACACCTGTTCTACGGCAGCCAAGCACACGTGGACATGATACTCTAATTGCGAAATGTACTGTGAAATGTGAAACATAATTCATCAATTTTGGAAACCCTTGCCAGGAAATTACTTGGACACAATTGCATTATTCGACAGTGCCACTGGTCCTGCTTTAGCTACTACTGCTGCTGCTGCCACTACTGAATTCCAAATGAGCTTTCACCAAACAGTCACCTGAATTCGAAATAAACTGAAGGATTGTGTGTATGTGTCCCAAGAACCACACAGTATATTTCGAATTGGAAATATCACGAAATAAGTTTCGCAAAACCATTGTCATCCATACGTTCGTTCTTTAGTCCTTTCTACCCAAGTAATTGCAAATTCAAACGTCTCAAAAGAAGCACACAATTCCAGGTTTTACTTATAAGAGCTTTATTTTCACGTATTTCTATACCAACTAGGGTTATCGAAAATAAGTTTAAGTTTTCTTAAAATGTAGTACTTTTACATGAGATTGATTTCAATTTCGATAAACTTCTTTTTAATACATATCATGATAAGTATTTTATTAAAATAACTGTTCCCAGTTCTTAAAGACACATATTATTCTTTGAAATTGTTTTATTATACAAAATTAAAATAGCCCAAATTATATATATGTAAAAAATCCAAAACTATACTATCGGATTGCCTTGGAAAGGCAAATCTGGGGACAAATAGAACGCAATGAGTCGAGCTGAAAGTGGCGGATAATGATGCAAAACCTAAACTTAAATATTCTCTAATACATTCTGAAGCAATGAATTTTAGATGATTTCTATATTAGGTTAACGACCTAGATTTTATTTGTTTGTATATTTTATTTTATGAAAAATCTCAAAGCTTAATGTTTTAAAAACATAGAACACTATCAAATAAAAACTACAAATTAGAAAATAGTTTTTGAAACGATTTATCAATAGATTTCTTTTAAATTAAATATAAGAAATATTTGGTATTTCCAAAATATTTAATATATTATTTTCTAATAAAATAAGGTTAGCAACTCTCATTCCAACATAAGATTGTCATTTACCATTATCCCTCCTCTCCATCATCTATTTCGTGCTCATTATTTATTTCTGAGTGCCGCAGAAAATTGATGAGATTGTTTCAGGCCTGACACTTACTCCTTCGGGACAATAATAATTCATCGATGACGATGGGCTGCTGCTGGTGGTGCTCCGTTAAAAGAAAAACGCCATAAGGACATGCGAAATTATGATTGAATGGTGGCAAATTAAAAGCTCTGCTAATTTGAGTTCGAAATTATGTAATTTGGGAGACACAAAAGCAAAGTCTAACGCTCAAGGCCTAATCAACTTAACAAGACTCTTTTGTTCTCAACAACGTAATCAATTGGATGCCATAGGCCTCTTCGCGTGTCATTTGAATTCACGCCCAATGACAATAAATGACACAATTAGATTGTTCTATCTAATTAAAAATGGTTATTTACGAAATGGTCTCAATAAAACAGAATTTCCTTTCTCTGGCCTCTCCACTTTTATGTCCGACCTTCAAATATTCGATTTCAAAATAGCTAAAGGGAATCGAAAATTAATCTCAAATCTTGAAATAAAGGGTAGAAACAAACATCTTGGTAAATAGGATATAACAAATCTGATATATGTATAGTTATAATAAATACTTATCTATTTCCAAAAATAGATAATAAAATAATATCTCTCACATTCATTCATAATTTAACATTGAATTAGAAGAAGAATTCATGATTTCAAATCATATTACATATAATTTGTATTGTATTGTATAATTGGACAAAACAATCCATTAATGAGTTATAGCCTTCACTCATTTATATGAATGACCACCAGTCTGATGCACCATTGTGATTCCTTGGAATGATGAGTGCCGCCTCTTCCTCACGTAGACGTTTTCACTATCACTTTTGTGTTAAAGGTGGTGAACAGGATTACTATTCAAGATGGCGACCAATTTAACAGCTGTCAAGTGATTTATTCTCANAATTTTATTATCCAGATGGAGCGAAATCGATTCCTTTAATTTTTAATCAAGGCTTATGACAGTATCCCATTCAGATACAAACATAATGTAAAGGGTATTTTTTCTAGGTATAGAACTTTAAGTTGGCATTACTACTCAAGATAGATACTGATTTATTCTCAGTTTGGTTTGGTAATTTATCATGAATAGGCTCACGCCTAAACAACGCTGCAAATAGTGCAATTTTATTTCGAAAATAATGGTTCTGTGCGGAATACGTATCGCGCACTACGTCCATTTTTTATGAAGCGCACTTCTGGTTGAATGGCTACATCAACAAACAAAACTGCCGCATTTGTAGTGAAGCTAATCCTGAAATGTATGTCGAAACACCGTTACATCCAGAAAAACTGACTGTTTGGTGCGCTTTATGGGCTGATGGAATCGTTGGTGATGGCGATGATGGCCAGAACGTTACAGTCAATGGTGATCAGTATAGAGCCATGATTACTAACTTTTTCATTCCTGAATTGAACCACCATGATGTCCAGGAGCTATAGTTCCAAAAAGACGGCGCAACTCATGCCACAATCGATTTATTGAAAGACACGTTTCGTGACCGCCTAATTTCACGTTTTGGATTTGTGAATTGGCCTCCAAAATCTAGTAATTGAACACCGCTAGACTACCTTCTGTTGGGGCTATGTAAAGTCATTGGTCTAGCCGGGTAAGCCACAAAAGACAACATACGCCATGTTATTGCCGATATACGGCCACAAATGTTGGAAAAAGTCATCGAAAATTGGACGTTCAGATTGTATTACATCCGAGCCATCCGTGGCAGTCATATGCCAGAAATCATATTTAAAATGTAATGCCACAAGATTATCTTTCGGATAAATAAAATTCATATCAATCGAATAATCCATCGTTGTTTTATTGCAATTTAAAGTTCTATACCTATAAAAAACACCAATTAGTTAATGTTAGTCTTTTTGTAATTTTTGTTTACAACTTATCCAATATTTATTATATACTTTACTAGTTAAAAATCATTTTCATGTGTTTAATGTTAGTTATTTGGATAGTTAGTATGAATTAAACCAGTGAATGATGGTTAGAGTTAGTTGAGGATAAGCAGTCGGGAAGGTTAATATTCGATGTATAATTGGTGTAAATTTTTTATGAGTAAAAATTATACTACTTATATGGCGGTATTTGATAAAAGTATAATTAATAAATACTTAATTATAATAAATAAATTATAGCTTAGCTTCGATAATTATAACAATTAGCCGAGGAATTCACTCCTGAGCTAAAGATACCAATGCTTTCCAGATCCAATCAGCACTTCAGATCCTTCGGTCCCCAACATTCCAAATTAAGTGAGCTCTGATTAACGGTAACGAGGTCCTGGGTTGAGCAGTCAGATGTTCTCCAGTCTGCATAAAGAATTATTTATAACTATCTTCTAAGCAGACGATAAAAATTTTTTTTACTACAAGGGCAGATAAAAATTCTCCTTTTCAAATTTTTGAATAAAATAAATTAAATCAATTTCCTATTATATTAAACGATGCATATTTCATCTAACTGTCGATACAAAAATCTCTAATATATGTATGTCAAAATTTACTTGCACGTCGAAGAATTTAAAATTTCTCTTGAAAGAAACCAACTCGTCACTCAAAACGGTCTGCTTTTTCATTACATATAATAAAAATATAATATAAAATTTTTTTTTAATATATCTCATAAATATTATAAATATATCATAAATATTATATATATTCATACATAAGTAAGGCATTATATAACACTAGGATCCTTTCAAATCACGAGTGTTACGAGTTTCATGTATGTGTGTTATGAATGTTTTAAACAATCGAAAAATTAAGTTAATTAAATTTCTCTTTTCAAACTTTAATTTTTTGTACATGGCTAATTGCCAGTATCCATATTAGAGTAAAAATAAAATATATTCATAAACTTCTAAATCGATTTAAAAGATTGAAATAAAAATGATTGCATTAAGTAAAACTGACCGCAACATTTTATTTTTGCATAAAATTGGTATTATGGCCCTCATATTTATTCTGTAAAAGTCGTTTTTATAACGCTAGCGCTTAAAGAATTCTGTAAAGCGATGTATTTTCCTTAATATTAATCTGTTTCCTATGCAAAAGATCAGCAATTACTTAATCAATTGTATCAAATTCATGTAGAAATAAATTTGAATTATTTACTGTACCAACGTGATAGTCCCAATTAACTAAATTTATTATAAAATGCACACATCGGATCTCTTTATCAAACAAATAATTTTACGAATGAACGACGGATATTTAAAGAAGAGAGAGAGAGAGTTCCTATAGGTAAGAAAGAGGCGGACAATCCTCTCTTACACCTAATGAATAAAAAAAGAACAAAACAATTTCTGAATTTAAAAAAAAAATATGAATTTTCAAAATTTTTGTGTTAATTTGTTTTAAAGGTACAATCTAATAAATAATCGATATTATTATTGGGCACTTCTATAAAACGATTGCTCTTGATCTTAAAAAATGCTAGTATTTAATAATGTCTCATCCTATAGATACAGACATCCACTTTAATAATGAAAAACCACTATTGCTTTAAAAACACTTCCACCATAACAAAGGTTCATACATATAAAAATTTGAATTTCATGTAACAAAAATAAATTAAATATTTAATTATTTCAATAATATTGCTCAATATGCAACATATTAAATATTTTTTTCTGTAGTTATAATTAAAAACGCTCAAATATTGTATTTTCCGCTTTTACGATGAACTGTCCAATAATGCATTATCATAAATAAGTGATGAGACCATATCCCGATTGTCAATCTGCACTCTGGGCAATCCGCACGATTTTCAGTAATAAAGTCCTGCCGTAATTTCCATATTTAAAGTTTTCAGCGTGCCACACCGCTTTTACATTAACAGGAGAGGACGAGAACGAGAGGGAGGAAAAAATAATCGGTCGGCCGTTTTTCTTCTGATTGAATTAATTCCCTCTATAATGCAGTAGCGTAGTGGCAACACAAAAACTTTTTGCAATAAAATAAATTTGTCCACGGGCGATTAGTTCGGACAAATTTGTTTCCAGAGGTTTCGTTCGTTTCGCTATCCAATTTTTATATTTCCATTCCATAACTGCACACGTATAATTCGCCACACTCAATATAAACCGCGCGCACATACACACACTTTTCGCTGTGCAGAAATGCATGTTCGGATGAGATCCCCGCACAGAACGAGAGAGAGAGCGACTGGATATAACAGGATAACACATTCTGGGTACAGACCGAAACGGATTTCAAATATTAAATCGCAGTGGCATTAATCGGCAAAGGGGACCGAGAAAAAAGAGCGGGATTCCTATATGTTTCCGCTGCTCCCAGTTCAATTAGCCACATCAGCTCCACCTGACTGGAAACAACTCCACGCCGTCCTCCTCCTCCGTATACATTTCTGTCCCGGTTGTTACGTGTTTGCGGCAGCTTTCGCCTGTATTTCGACCACGACTAATGAATCGCCCCGATTCCAATCAATAATATCTCCCAATGTATCACAATCAACCACGTAATAACCGTGCAGTTTTAAGAATTTTACAGTACATCGCATATGATAAGAGAGACAAAGAAGAAAATCTGAAAATCTAAAAATCCAACCAATACACAATTATATACAAAATGTACTTCGAATATCGATGATATTACAGGTTGAAATTGCTTGCGATATAGAATTTTAGAATCTCATAGATACTATAATAACAATTCAAAATACACATTTTGGAGTAATTAGTTTTAGAATAAACTGTAAACGAAAAAAATCAAAACTTAATCTGAGATTAAAACAATTTCCCTGTCTCTCTCTCTTTCTAATTATTATTCTGTTTTTTTTTTTCTTTAAATAAGTTGCATTGGTTTAACTTTATCAATTTCAAAAGTAATTGTCGTTAAATAAAAAAAGACGAATTGTTTAAATGTTTTTGACCTTTAATAAATTATGGAATCTTAGCTTCTACCGGATAAAGTCTATTTAAAGTCTACAAATAACTAAAATTTAAAAAGATAATTGTTTTTATTATTTTATTATTTCGAAGAAAAAAACAAGATCCATATCCTGTTTCCATAACAATCTTCCGCCGATAATATAACATTACTCAATATTTTGAATTAAATTCGTCAACTTAATTAATCAGAAAATAAACAATCAAAATCCATAAGCTTTTGTTTTTTGCTTTTGACCTTTGGCTATTTAGCGAGCAATTAGCAAAAGTTTGACTGGTTTATTACGTTCATGAAAAAATACTCGGTTTAATTCAATTTGATAAGACTTCTCATAAACTTTTTCATTATGCTTGTCAGGCTAATAATCAACAGCGAGAGTACGAATTTAATTTGACAGAGTGATTTGGATAAGAATTATTAAAGGTCAAAAACGGGAAAATGACGGTTTCTTGTCTTTGAACCCCGTTTTATAAAGCTTTGCCTACAGCCAGAGAGAGAGACACATGTGTCAGGCTCCAGTTCACTGGGCAGCAAGTGTGCCAATCTTAATTTACGCATGAAATACTTTGATTTGTGTCCGTCGTTGCCAAGTTTATTAAAAGGAACACATAGTAACGGGCTTTTTACTAAAAAGGGAAGACACTTGTGTCCCTTTGTAGAAAGGCGGAAGGGGTTAAATTTAGGACAGAGTGTGTCACAAAAGACTTTCAACGTGATCTCTTCACATGACTGATTGCCTCCTTTGAGGCCACCGCTTTTATCTAGATGATGATGATGGTCCCCATATGTGCGGTGCACGTCAATGCCCACCAGTTGTCCATTAATGCGAACCCTTAATCAAATCAACCAACACTTTCCTATTTTCACGCTTTGAATGACTGCATCACAAGGGTTGATTGATAACAACAATAATATAAAATAGAAATATAATGTTAAATTAATTTGAAAAGCTATATTTAAAATATTATAAAAGTTAGTAACAATTTTTTATTTTAATTTTTTAAACAAACAATTGTATTTTTAACAATATACGAGTACCCTCAAACCAACATTGTATTATAGGATTTTCACAAAAAAAAATTATTTATTAGCAATAGACGAGTTACTCTTTGCTTTCGAAATGAAAAAGGATTGATCATCATGCATTACGATACAAATTATAAAAGATTCCGGAAGGAAGAAGGCACTCATAAATTGGAGTTGATGAATTGGTTATGCATTGTTAATTTTGACATTTACTNAAAAAGGATTTTCAATCAGAAATCATAATCTTTTATATACGTCAGGGATGAACAACACGCCGCCCACCAACCATATATATATGGCCCGCTGTGCATTTCTTAAAATGAATTTTGTATCGGTGCT
>JXOV01017154.1:0-71904 GCA_001014945.1 Clogmia albipunctata | reverse complement strand
TTTATGCATTTTTGTTGCTACAAAATGATATAATGACATTCAAATTTGCTCTGTGAAAATTATTATTATAGCACAAGTACTTTAAAGAATTATTTAAAGCACTAGGGCTCTTTTTATTATTAAATTCATCAATTTATATAATAAGTTACTTTAAAACAGGAGGTTTTACTGTTAAATGTTGACAAATTTTGACGAACATTATCCGACACTCTAAAATAACAGTTACGGATTTTTTATATTCAAAAATTCTGTTTCTAATCAACATTTTGTTATGAAATAGAAACATAAACATCATTGAAAACTATTATCCAAATATTCGAATTTCTGCCGAAGAAATCAAAAGTGATTGCCAAAAAAGTTTCTCTCACTTTATTGATCGGTGCAATGAAATACAAGTTTAACAAAATTGCAAAACCGTTACACTGGTTTATTTGAATTTATTTTTAATTTAGATATGCTCTATCTTTTTCTCAAATAACGCATTGAGCAACAAAGACAGGTATAGTATGCGGAACAGAGCAACCTATATTTCTATAACAATTTTTAAGATTTGGTGTTAATTTATTTATAAATGCATAAAATTTTGTATAAAACACGGTCGATAAGCAATATTAAACAATCGGGCCTTTAAGGCACCCGCTACGCTCATGTCTTAAAACAACCATTATGTTTAATAATGCCTTATCTTATCGACCTTGTTGTATAAGTAACTATTATAAACCTGGGCTTTGAAACAAAATATATTACGAAAATTTTAAAATACTTCAAGAAAATGCTTTTAAAATCTTATTTGGGCAAGCTTGCAAAATATAGACTATTTCTAATAAACTAAAATAGAACATTGAAAACATTATATAACTTAGAACATTTAAAAAGAAAATAAAACTATCGTTGATGCAAAATCCGAATACAAAAAATATTGATTCTATAAAATAGAATTTGATTTCGCAATAAGCAAAAAACTCTAAATAATATTTTTGGAAAAAGGCAGCTCTAAATAATTAGGCATTTATTTCTAAAGCAAAACTGGTATCAACCTACAGCTTGGCTGAAACTAAATAGCAAATCCTTAACAGAAAACTAAATCAGGACAAGGGTCACAAAATTAGAGCAAAATCTCAAACTATCTCAAAAGGAAAAAATCACTGATGGCAACAGAACAAGCTTGGAATAAACACAATTCAAACTGCTCTCGTTACCCTGACGGACTTTCGGGAATGCTTGACGAAATACTGGACGGTTGACTGTCATTTGTCGTGGCTGTCGCTCCAACCACATAATTGCGGACCGGTATTCGAGATCTATCGTGTCCACAAATTACCAAGTAGAGTAATCCAAGTTGCAATTAAAGTAAAAGGTATACAGAAGAAGTTGTTTAATAATAAAATACGTTATTTTCAATGCAATGACAGTAGAGATGAACATAATTCATTAATATCACAGTTAATCGATTAAATCATGAACAAAACGACAAGATCTTTTAAACAGAAACTCAACATTAATTTGGTTATTTACCTAGGAACACCTGCTAGTGTCGGTATACTCGACGATCTACTCATTCCTCCATTCCTGATCGTGTGTTTAGCAGCGTCGTCAATTGTCAGTCGAATTAATATCATTGAGTGTGTGAATGAATTTCGTTGGGGCAGACAGAAATTAGTTGCATTAGGAAGAAAATTAATTAAAAATTAAATGGATTAGTTTATATCAAATGCAAAAGGTCCAGAAGATCTGAACGTTTTTAGAAGAATTATAAAAGTTACGTTCAAAAGATAATCTAATCAAAATAACAAATACCTTGTTGGTGCTGGACTGGCCGATCCCGAAGGAGTCCTAGGCCGAGATGTGGATGTGGTACCGTTTGCTGTTTTCACCGTCGATCCCACTGATAATCGGGAGGGCCGAGCTGCACTTGAGAGAGGGGTCGATGTCACTCGGTTTCTTGTAGGGATTCGGGATGGAGTTCCATCATCTACAATAGAATTTTTCGTTATCCATTTGCGTTCTATAATGTTTCACTTTATCGCTGTCAATGAACATTTTGAAGTTTTATTTCACTAGTGAAAAAAATGTCATAAACTATCCAACAAATTTGTCTCAAAATCAAAATTTGGTCGCCATTGTTGCCATTAAATAAAATAGTAATCGAGGCTTTGCCATGCGACCGTGATTATGTTGCAAATTTATTAGCGTGGCCTGATTTCAAAATTTAATTTTTACTGTTCAAACAGCGGCCTTTATATAAATAGGTTAGTTTTGTTTGATTTTGGGCTAATTTCGCAGATATCAGTGATAAATCTGCTTAATTGTAATGTAAGTAAATTATAGTTATTGTCTGATATTGCTTTAAATTGAAATTTAAATAAATTAAAGCAAACAAATGTAACTAAAATATTGGCGTTTGCCATATGACCAAGTTATAAAGTAGTAACTTGTTTGAATTCTACCGTTAACGGTAACTTTAAGAAAATAACAAATTTCAATTCAAGAACTAAATTTATGGATAATAAATGATAATTGCTGAAACTCAACAATAAATATATTTTCAATTGTTAACTCAGAGTATATAATGCTTTTCGCCATTTTGTTTTAGATTTTGTTTTAAAAAGATTAATTACACATATTTGTTTATTATTAAAACTTTCAAATAACGATAGTGCCTACCACTCCATACAATTTAAGATTTCACTTGAAACATTTGTGAAACATGTCAATTTTCAAATTTTCCTTGTAAATAATGAAATTTAATGTGATATTGTAAAAATTTCAGTGCTCATGAATAAAGTGCAAAAAACGTTATGTCCTGCTCGGGTGTAAAGTCCTGTTTTTTAATTCGGAAACGATTGACTTTACACCCATATAGCACAAATAACTATTTACAGCACTAGTACTCTTTCATTATTATTTAATTTATCAAAATTAAGTTCGTTTTCTTGTAAAATAAATGTTTTAATCAAAATTATCAAAAGCACTATTTACTCATTTGCCAATTTTTCACAATTGATAAATCATTATTTGATATAATGTGAATAGCACCATAAAACAGATGATTCAATGTACTCGTAGAGTCAATGTATTAACAGGTTCTTGCCACCGAAACAGAACCACATACTAGAAAAAAGACATTCTTCTCATAACTTTAATCGGTATCCATTTTTGAATGGCAGCTCAAAACTAAAAATTCGTCTTCTCTCTTCGATTCTTTGCACTCCACTCCAGCTTTAAAAATCTTTGAGTCGAACAATTAACATTGATGATAATGTTTTTTCCACAATTGGGGCCGGATACAAAACTTTTTATTAATATATTTCCACGAATTTTAATCGCAAATTGTTTTAGTGGAAATAATAAAGTGATTATAAAATAAAATTTAATTTACCTGTACTGTCCAAAGACAGCGTTGATCCCTGTCGAGAAGGAGGCTTCGATCCACATCGACTTGCCGGTCGGGAGTTTGGTTTAGAGTTGCCTAAAGATCCACCGGGTGTGAGCCCAGTCCTGGTTGTTGTTGACGGTTTCCTAGGCGTGTACCTTCCACCCACCCCGAAACTGCTTTCGTTATCACTCAAAGAGTCCGGTGTAGAGGCAGACAAGCTTGATCTGGATGGTCGGGACATCGCAACAGACCGTTGAGATTTCTCTCGCACCTTTATCAAAATTCATTATATTATTATTCCAATTCATTGCTAATAAATCACATCTGTAATTAGTAAAATCGGCACAAAATCCTCTGGCAATATTATTCCACTGACAGCTTTACTTTGGTTAGCTAAAGTCACAGTATCTAACTCCTCTATATTAATAATACAATATAGTTTTTAATTAAAATAATTCACCACTTCTAATAAGAACAAATCTATCTTATTTGGACAATCACTCTGGGTCAATCATCATCAGCTCAGCACAATTGACAGACACAAATTATTATTACAAAACTCACCCAGTGCGTGGACGGATGACAATGAGGCGCGTGCGGACTCAATGGAGTCGATTTCGGTGCACTATTCCTCAAGAACACTGTTCCACCGGCCCCCATGTGCAATGGGAACGCGCAAGGGATCTGTTCTTGGGCACGAAGCCTCTCAAATATTGGCATTAACTCCGCCAAATGTTCGTCGGCTTAATCGATAATAAATCAAATATTGGTTTTCAGATTATATTCTTCAACATCCGTCACTTAATATCCGAAAATGATCATTTAACTTCCGAGCTTATACAATTTAAATCCTTCATTTTAATCCTCTCACATTGACTTACTTCATTTTAATACAACGACAACTAATTGCAAAATTATTAGTGTTTCGATTTTCCATTTAAGAAAATAGATATTAAGAATTTCCCATGCCACAAAAAACCAATATGAAAACGATAAATGAAAATATAAAACCCTTAAACAACAATAAATAGGACATGCCTTTCAATTCGTGCAAACCTTTCACTCCAAAAGAACAAGTTCAAATTTCTTTTCAATAAAAAAAACTCGTGCTAAATACAATTACAAATTTACACAACACTATTTACACTTAACAAATTCTGACTTACCTTAGGCTCATCACAAAGACCATACTCCCTTAACACAAATAAGAACCAACAACATACACCCTTCACCGCCAATTACAAATACTAATCTTATAATCCCCTCTTAATAAAAATATCTCCTCCAGAGGTAATTTTCTCAAATAAATTTTGTGCCATTTTATTAACATGTGTCCGAGTTTGCCATTTCTTTTTTTTTCTTTAATACTTTTTGCAAAAAAATTACCTTCATAATCGGCCCCTGGGTGGGCACCGGCGATGGTGAGTTACCGTTCGAGTTGGACACACGCGGTTTGAATGCGGCCATACTTTGCGATACGCCATCGGCCAAAATGAATTGCTCCCTCAGCTCGATGTTGGTACGTCCCTTTGCTACATTTCCACACATTTACAACCAAAAACAGGTAGGTAGCGTTCAAGGAGATTAGGAGCGTTTGGTTTGGATTTTTCGCCCGGGATCATTTTGCGGGTCACGGGAACAAGATTAATTGGGAACGCCAAATAATAACCAGAAAACAACCAAGGCATTGTTTAGTAAATGAGTAAATGGGGGTTTCGGTTTTGGAAAGAAAGAAAAAAAAGTCCAAAAGTCAAATAAAATACAAATCAAATATACAACACAAAAAATAATTAAATTAAAATTATATATATATATACAAAATGCTTCTTTCTTTTCCTCTTCGTCAATATATAAACACATCTCAAAAAGGCAAACGTGCAATTGGCTTTTAAATAGGAAATAATTTTAGAGTAAAATGCTCGTCTCCAAAACTGATTTTTGTCTTAAATAAACTATGGCACAATAAAACAGAAACTAAAAATATGAATAAACTAAATTAACATGAATCAAAAGCAATAACTTAAAAAACAATATATAATTTTGAAATTGCATATTTTCAGCATAATTTACAAACAGTGATAGCATGAGTGCTATTGCAAAAATAAAAAAAAACAATAATTAAAAATACTCTTTACCAATTTCCAGAAAAAGTCTGTATAAACAGGGAACTATTTTTATTTAGGCTTACTTACAATTTACACACTCCTCACCCATTTAACATAGACTTAGAGTATCGATAAACCAACACAAAAAACAAAAAAGCTTCTCACGGAAACCACACACACTTATAGGCAACAAGATCCTTTTCAACAAAATATAATCACAATAGATTTTAGATTTCTTGATATCACACACAGTTTGCTTCAAAAATCGTTTTGGACGAGATCACACCCTTCTTCTTTTCTTCTTGTCCACGGCATTCGAACCGTCCCAAATGCTTTTAAACACTCTCATCCGCCTTTCTCTTTAACAACACATATCCCTCATTAGCGGGTTTGTACAATTTATTATTAGTTTTGTGTTTGCATTTGTTTCGTTTCGTCCACCTTGGATTTGTACTGTTAAATTGTTCCTTACACAACGGACAGCATGCTTCATGTTGATTTGGATCAGACGGATTTGGAAGTGGTAGCACAAGAGCCACTACATTTTTTATATACACAATTTTCCAATCACAAATCCAAGACCAATCCAAACCCATCAAACCAAATAAAACAAAAAAATCGTAAGCCCATCATTCCGTACCAATTTACAATTAAACAATTAATTAAAAATAAATTAATGTGGGATTAATTGAACATAAATGTTAAATCAATAAAGGATTGAAAATTTTGGATAATTTTCAACAAATTAAACAAAATGGTAATAAAAAAAGAGAAGAACAGACAGATTTCAATGTATTAGAGTCAATTTTTCAATTAGTTGTTTTAGCTGCTGGATATAACATTTTCATCTAAAATCGCTTAGTCATAAAATTGTATTTTAATCACATTTCCATTTTGCGGACGGCACACAATTATTACTAGTAATTATTATTATTATTTCAATAGGATTATAAAGCGTAATACGGACAAAGCGTCGATATAATAATTAAATAACTTTAGTTACGGATTAATCCTTATTAAATGACCATTTCCTTAATTCAATTGGATTTAAGTAAATTCGATTATTATTCATTAAAACAAGAAATATCGAAAGGTAATCTCACCTCGGCAAGGATCGTTCTTCACCAAGAATTCATCCAAGGCGACCCATCCTCCACCAACACGAACCATCACAGTACTTCTCAGGATACGGACCAAACGCAGCTTTTGCGAATCTCCAAACTGAAAACCATTTTATTTTGAATAAATACCATAATACAAAATTTAAATCATTATTTTTTCTCACCCTGTATTTACCCTCTCCCACTTGGAACACCCTGAACTTCTGGCGACAAGTACAGAGCATCACAAGTCGTTTCACTTCGTCGTGAATCTTATCGGCATCGTTTGGCGGTTTCCTCTCCTGCCAATCCGGTCTCAGAGCAGCAATAAATTCTTGCCAATCGATTAAACCTTCACCATTCTTATCGAACAGATCGGCCACTGCTCCCATTTCCAATTTCGTTGTGTCGAATTCTACAAAAAAAGAGAAAATACATTAATGTTTCCTATCGAAACTCAATGTCACATAATTTAATACAGAATTTTTTGCAATTCCGTTTCAACTGACTTTACTAAATAATAATCAAATACAGTTTATAGGTTGAATTCTGAATTATTATAACACAAAATGTTACGAAAACGTCACAGTTAAAATTGTTCTCGCGATTTTTTGAAAGTTATTGCATAAAACGTTGTACGCAAACTTGTAGATAAAGGTATTTTACCAGTGACGTTCCGTTTCATACTCGAACATTAAAATGCTGCATACCGTTGAACTACTATTGAATTTAAATTTAATAGTTATTTAAGCATCGAATGTGTAAACTTATAGAATACGAATGAATTGAGTTCCTAAAAGATACAAGTGTTTAATTATGTAATTTTCATCCAGTTTTGAAAAAAAAAAATTTGTAATTCCGTATCGCAATTGGTTCTGTAACGGTTTACTTTTCTGCACGGTGTGCGGTAATATTTCAAAATTTTCTCTCAAATTAATCACCAATTTAATGAAATTACACATTTTTGTCATAACCCAATCACTACAAATTTATTATTTAAATTGGAAAAATTTTGTTGTGAGTATTCCCATCTCAGTCTAATAAACTTTATCGACTGTAATTTTAAATTTAAATATTTTGTTTCTATCTCTCTCCAATCAATTCAGTTTTATTTAAATGATGGTTCTCCCTCTAATAAGAAAAGCTCCACACTACATCTTACTTATTCTACAATTTGAAAAAAAACTGCTGCGAACAGTTTTTATTAGTAATTATTGACTAACTGATCTTTTTTAAAATTACACAAAATAACGTTCGATACACATGTGAAATCGGTTATTACAGCACTTATATCGAAATACACTATTACACTTCACCACAATAAAAAAATGACTAAATCAAGGACTTACTCGTATTAATAATGCCGTCAATGAAGATGTCTCTCGGTATTAATCCGTTGTTATCTTTGTCCATCTTGCGGAACAGGTCCGTCAATCTGGATTTCTTGTGGTTCATGAATTTCAGGAATCGTTTCCTCCAGTCATCCCAGCTGAATCGTCGCACTCGTTCCAAATCCAACAAGTACAGTTTGTGGTCGTGGAGTCGTCGTTGACGTTCCCAGCTCAGCATCCACACGTAACGCCATTTGTCCCACAGTAATTGGGCTCGTGGCGAACGGAAGTCCAAGTCTTGGGCAGTGCTACAATTACAAAAACTTCATTAGCACCCAGATCAACACCATAATTCACATAAATATCCAAAAATAAACTCCTCGATTGTACCTTGGCGGGAATCGGGGTCCGTAGTGTGGTAGACGATCTCGTTCTGGTGTTTGTTCGCGGCCAGGACTCATTCGACTGCATTTCATTAAATTTTCACAAATGAGGCGCATTTAAAGAAACGACAAAAGCATCATGTTTAGTTATTATATAAAAAAAAAATGAAGATTGTTATTTCGTGATTGAAGAACTCTAAAATACAAAATTACCTTTGTCTACGAGCGTTTAGACCATGATCCCTCGAATCTTTGAAACTACAACACACAAAAACAAACACACAAAACATCAAAATTACATTCCATCTCTGCATTAAACAAATAATTCTTTACCTCTGCTTCCTGCCCAGATTTCCGTAATCTGGAGATGCTTCTCGCAAATCATGACTTGATCCCCTACTGTTCATTCCAAACAAAACACAATGTTAGACCAACAGAAAAAACTTAAGTGCAATCAAACACACAAATCGTGCAAAACCAAAATAAATAGTTAAAAAGAGAAAAGGAACTTACACTGGTGGTTTAACAGATCCTCGGGAAGGCTTACGAACTTCTTTAGTAGCCTGTGGTTTAGGTTTGCATGCTCGGTCTACTTCTGGTTGACGACGGGCTGTATTTTCCATAAACTCATTGTGATCCTGAATCAGAGTCTCTAGAGCCGGTAAATCGTCCGGAAGGGATTCGTTTTGAAGATCTGCAAAATTTCAATAATTAATTTCTACCCTTAAATCCAAACCATTAATTTCAAAACTTACTCAACAACGTTGCTTCCAGTCCCAATAACCAGGACAATAATTCCTCAATGGAATCGTCCAAGTCCTTGAGTGTTTGCAGATGGCTTTGCAACTTATTGTATCTGCCAAGGGACCATTGAGATACCTCATCCCATCGAGACTGAATAATTGTAATCCAATTCTTGATGATCGGAATTGCATCTGGATGAGCCTTGTTTAAGATCGAATTGGCTAAGCGGAGAGTGTCATCTTTGTCTCGTTCCTTCTCCTTCAGATCCCTCTGGAACATCGCATGTTCTTTCAACAATTCACTGGCGTGGAATTCATCCTCTGGAACTGCTGCGGCGAATCTCAATTTCTGTTCCGCTTGACTCAACCATTCTAGCAGCATGTGAACACCCTTATGCAACCTTTCGGCCTCTCTTAAAGCATCTTCCAGTCGCATTCCTCGTCGTCCCATCAAATCGTGAACATCATCCCACAATTGTTGGAGCTCATTCAGATTCTTTGACACATCCTTTGAATCCGAAGACCTTTCCAATTCACGACCAGTCTTCAAAACACTTTGCATTTGTGGGGCTCTCTTCTCAAGATCTGATTTAATGTGATTATGTCTGTCGACTAATCCGGTAACTGTATCCAAGTCTCCGTGAACTGGACCATCTTCCGATAACTTGTTCTTGGCCTTTCTCAACCATTCCAACAACGCCTGCAATGCTTCAGAGAACTGTCCAGAAAGCAACAGTGCTTCTTCCAATTTCCTCTGACGATCTACACTCTTCTGACAAAGTCGAGTCCAAGATTCCTTCAGTTCTATCAACATTTTGATGAGAACTGGTTCATCGGTTTTCGGTGCACGATCTGTAAGACTCTTTCCATTCCTGATTGTGCTGTCGTACTGGCCTTGGCGAGCTGAAAGATTACGTTGAGTTTCTCTAACCTTCTCAAGGTGCTTCTTGATCTTAACTGGATCATTGCTTTGCGCTGCTTCATCGGTCAATTTATCCAAATTATTTTCGGTCTCGGATAACCAAGTCATCAATGATTGCCAAGCATCGTGGAATTCACGAGCCTCTTTGTAGCCATGATCCAAAGCTCGGGTTCTTTCTGCGGATTTAGCGACAACTCGTTCCCAACGATGTTGAACCGAAACCAAGAGATTCTTGATTAGGATCACATCTTGTTTCTGGCTGAAGTACTTCAGATGGGTTCCCTTCTTGTCCAACAATAACATTGCTTCTCGGTGACTAGAAACATCCTTTTGCAATTCTTTGTGTTCTTCGATCTGAACTTGGATGGTCTCCAAAACCCTTGAAACTGGTGTAGCGGTGGCTAGTTGTTTTTCAGCTCTAGTCAACCATTCTACAAAGGCTTGAAGGGCTTCATGGAACTCGGTGGCTTCCTTAAGAGCAATCTCCAATTTGATCTTCTTATCAGAGGCTCTGGCCAAAACGGCGTCCCATCTTTGCTTCAGTGTTCTCAAGATATGTTGCAAGTTGCTAGAAGACACCTTCATCTGGTTCTGTTTCTTAATATACTCCTGTCCTTGGGCAAGCAAAGTATCCACCTTTGGTCGGTTCTCTTCCAGTTCAGTGAAAATCTCCATAAACCTTTCCAATTGCTCGGATGCAGTTTCAGGAAGACCTCCAACTGGTTTACTAGCTCCAATCAAACCATCGACATCTCCCAACCATCCCAACAGATCTTGAACCTCAGCAATGTAGTTGTTCGCTTCTCTAAGTGCTTCCTCCAGTTCATGTTGACGATCTGAAGATTTTTGCAAGAGATTCTTCCATTGGCTGTTCAGCGTTCTCAATTTCTCCTGAGTTGTTGACGCTTCGGCTGATCCTCGTTCGGATTCAATCAATTGACGGCCAGCATCGTTCAAAGTGTCTACTGAACTTTGATGGGCCTGGATATCGTTTGCCAATACCTTCAATTTAGCCAATTCTACTTCCAGTAATTGTGGGTCACCAGGGATGGGTTTCAGTTGATCCAATGTTGAATCGGTCTTATTGATCCATACCAATAATTCGTTCAAAGCATGTTGGAATTGTCCCAAATGTAATAGAGCGTGCTCCAATTGTTTCTGTCTCTCTACCATTCCTCGGAGTAGGCTCTCCCATCTGCGATTAACAGCTGTAAGAGGCTCCTTGATTGCCTGAGCCTGGTCTGGTGAGGTACGTTCGGTCAATTCAACAGCTTGCCTAAAATTATGAATTAAAATTACCATTTCAAAATCGTTAAAACTTTTAAAATATAAATTAAAAAATATTTATAACTAAAACTTAAGATAGTTGATTGCGTTAATATCTTGCCTTTCCATTATCCTTTGATTGCATTAGGATTATAAAAGATTATTGTTAATAGATTGAAAAGGTCAACTATTTAATTCTAATTACCTGTTCAAAGATTCAATTTCCACCATATGCGGATCCACATCGTCCTTGAAGTGTTTCAGTTGCTCAATCTGTCGCTTAACAGCATCAATGTCAGATCCTACAGGTCCCAATTTGGCAAAGCGATCTTCAGCCTTGTCCAAGAACTTCAACAGGTTTTGCAAAGTCTCATGGAATTCCATTGCCTTCTCCATGGCATCAATCAAATTCTCTTCTCGTTTAGCATAGAGGGCAGTGATGTTATCCCAGGCGTGATCCAGGTCTTCAATATGTTTCTTCACTTCTGGTTTGTCTGGTTCACCGCAGAGAGACATCAAATTATTTCCAGTCTTTCTCACCTGCTCCACTTTCGGCTTCGTCTCATCAATTTCATGACGAATCTCTTGAAGAGCCACTTGTTGTTTCTGAATGGCTTGAGGTTGAGCTGCCGGTGGTTCTTGAGAAGATAGGGTCTCTTCAAGATCGTGCAATGTTTCCATGATTTCATGAAGAGCATCCCAGAACTTCCTTGCGATCTTCAGAGTTTCATCCAGAGAGTTTCCTCGTTTGGAAGTCGCCTTCTGAACATCATTCCACAGATTGTTCAGTTTCTCCAACTTCTTCTTGATGTCTCTAACAGCAGGATCGGATGGGTTGGTTGCCTTATTGATCACATCATTAGCTGCTCGTGTGACAGCCTTGAAGGCATCGTTTCTCTTATCCAAATCATCAATAATGGCAGCATTCTCATCAATTTGATCCTCGATCTTAGGCGGATGTGCGGATATCGGCTCTGCGTTGTTCACCTGATCAGCTGTATTAGCCAATGCTCGCAACATTCCCTCTAATTTATCAGAGAACTGACTAGATTCTTGAAGAGCCTGTTCCAGAGCTTGTTGTCTTTCACGGAGTTCCACTTTCAGGGCATTGTATCGGGCATTGTCTGATTCCAAGATATCGTGAATCTTCAGATTATCGTCTTCAGCCACAATTTGTGCTAATGTCTCTCCGGTCTTGTTCAATTTATCCAACAACGGTTTCTGTTCGGCAATTGACTGCATCAAGCGTTCGTTCTTGTCCTGTTGCAGAGCAATCTGGTCTGCACGAAGCGCCGGGAGAGCCAGCATTGAGATCTTGTGCTCCATATCATCCAACCATGTGACTAGACCAATATGAGAATCGGCAAAGTGTTCAGACAGTGGCAAAGCTTGTTCCAAGATCGATAATCGTTCGGAACATAATTGGACAACGGTGTCAACCACTTCTTTGAGATCTTCCAATTTTTCTCGGAGTGCAACCGTGTTTTCATTTGGTTGGGACTCTCGAAGCACTTTCTTTCCGGATGCTGTTACATCACGTACACGTCCTTTCTGGCTCGAAATATCATCATTAATTGCACGATGTTCTTGCAGTTGGGCTCGAACCAGTTTAGGATCCATTCCTGGTGGATCTGCATCTCGCAGAGTACCATCCATTTCACGGAACCATTCCAAAAGTTCGTCAATATCTGCAGTCACTTCCTTTGATCGCTGTTTGCTCAAGTTCAGACGTTCAGCCTTACGTTGGATTTGTTCGGCGATTCCATCGAAACGTCTATTATCTCGCATTACCAGGCTTTCAATAGTGGCAGCACCATCTCCAGGTGAAATTTGACAGAGTTGGGGTCCAACTAAATTGACAGCATCAAGAACTGGACGCATCTGAGACAATTCGCCTTCCAGTCGGAGAATTTCCATTTCCTTCGGTTCTCCTGCAGCTAAAATACTCTCCGCAGACTCCATCCATTCTACAAGGCGATTGTGGGCATTGTGGAATTGTTGAACCAACGGCAAGGCTTCTTGGATATTTTTCAAGTAAGTAGCGCCCTTGGTTGCCAAGTCTCCATAGCGTCTTTGCAGTGAATCCAACTTGTCTTTCAATTGAAGAGCTTCGTCTGAAGAAATGTGTTTCATCAATTCAGCACCAGTCTCCACAGTTGAATCCACGTTCGGAGCTCGACTAGCGATATCCTCATTCAATTCTACCAATATATCCATTTGTTCCAACAATTTATCAGTGTGCACTGGAATAAGACGATAACGGGCAAGACGTCCCTCCATATTTTCCATCCAAGCGACCAATTCTTGATAAGTCAACACCAAGTGGCGCAAACCTTGTCGAGAATCGGCCAGAAGTTGACCAATATTTTCACTGGCTTCCACCAAAGTGGTGTAACGATCGGTGACTCCATGAACTTTCTCGGTTAGAGCAACACCTTCATCTTCACCAACCAACTCCATCAATTCACCAGCAATATCAGCCAATTCTGAGAAATCGGGTTTCTTGGACAAAATATCATCATGAAGAGCCTCGTGTTCGATAACCCTTTGTTGGATTTTCTCTTCATCGGTTGGGACCAGCTCCATAGCCTTCACGTCCTTCTCGGCATTGTCAAGCCACTGAGTTAATGGAATCAATTTGTCTTGGAATTTCTTGGCCACATGCATTGCCCGTTCTAGGTCCAGGGTTCTTGCTTGAGCACCATCGGTCAATGCATCGAATCGGTTCATCAGTTCCTTCAATTGTCTTTCAATGGCTGCCTTTTCAGATGGTTCGCATCCAGCCGCTACTTCTTGTCCCAAATTGAACAAAGATGACATGGAGTTTTGGCGATCCAAAAGCATCTTCTTCAGGAATTTCTGTTCTTGCAATTGGGCCTTCACCACCTTATAATCAGCACTTGGTGGTTTCTGGTTGGCAACCATTTCTTCGGTATCACTCAACCATTTCGATAGACCATCAAGAGCTTCTTGGAATTTACCAGACTGAAGAAGTCCAACGTCCAAACGACGATCACGTTCGTTGAGTTTATCCTTGATGTTGTTCCATTTCTCATTCAACTTCTCGAGATCCTTCTCCAATACAACAGTTGAAACTCCACTCTGAGCAGATCTGACGAGATCATGTCCAGCTCTAACACCATTTACAATTACTTCCGACAATGGTTCAATTACTTTCTCACGGAACCTACGGAAATCGTTTTGTTGGTTTCGGATTTGTTCTAATTCGGAACTGACTGGTTTCATTTGTTTGATTTGGGCTTCGACATCCTTCAGATCATCCATGGTATTGTCATAGAAACCGTAGAAGTTCTTCAAAGCTACGAGGGCCTTCTGTAAGTCATCTTCATGGTCTCGAACCTTATTCTCCAAATGGTTCACTGTACGTTTCAGACCAGAAATCTGATCACGAGTTTGGGAATCTTGCGAGAATCCTGAGTCGACCATTTTTTCTCCAGCTCGCTCGATATCAGCCAAACGATCGGCAAACTTGGCAATCTTGTTCAAAATTCCTTCATCATCATCGATCTGTTTCATTACCACCTTGATTTCACGACCGGGTGGCGCCAAGCTGCCTACCTCAATTTCTAAGTTGCCCAAATCTTGACCAAAGGCTTTCACTTGTTCATTAAATTGCAACGCAGCAACGGCTCCGGATTGAAGTTCACCACAACGATCATTCAATCGATTCTGCAGATCTTCAATACGATCACCAACGGCATCAACATCTGATTGTAAATGATCGGCATTGCCACCATTGGCTCGAGCTTCCTGGGAAATGTCTCCGGCAAGTTTCCTCAATCCCTGCAAAGGTTTGTTTAAAGCCATTGCATCGTCTCGCAGTGCCTTGACACGGTCCAATAGTTTGGGATCTCTGGATGCTCCACCAAGTGAATCATGGGCACCCAAACGGTCTTCACAACGGCCCACAGCATGATCCAAATTCCTGAGTTCATCATTGAAGTCACCCAAACGTCTTGAGCAAGATTCAAATGCTTGGGCTCGGGCAAGGAGATCGTTGTTCAATTTCTCCCATCGTTCCTTAATATCTTGCAATTCGGCCTTCAGAGGATCCTTATCAACATCACATGCCGATAGGAAGGTGTCTCCAAGACTACGAGTTGTTTCGTATTCGCCCGATTTCTTCCATACTTCCGTGCGCAACACTTGCAATTCCTTCAATTGTTGATCAAGTTGAGATTTCTTCAATACACCTGGTTTCAAGTTGTTCATGTGTTCTTCGGCACCTCTCAACCATGTCAGGAAGTTTTCAGCAGTATTGTTGTATTTCTTGCAATGTTCCATGCAGGTTTGGAGTCGTGATTGTCTGTCAACAACGTCTTTACGGAGACGTTCCCATTGTTGTGCAATTTTATCCAAGTCTCGTTGTAGAGTTCGATCGGTCTTTTCTTGGAGTTCCCTACCCTTGTTCAACAACATGATAATCTCATGTTCTCTGGTCATCACTTCACGGTAAATTGGTTCATGGGTATCAATTTGATGTTGCAATGTTGGTTTATGAGCAGACACCAACAACCTTTCGCTCAAGGTGTTCAACTCACCGGCCAACCAACCCAAAGTTCTGGCACAATTTTCGGCAAATTGTCTTCCATCTCGAAGAGCAGCTTCTGTCTCTGCCTTACGGTTGTCCAATTTCTTTTGCAGGGCTTGGTATTGTTTGTTAACTCCTGCAACGCGGGCATTGACATCAGCTCTCGAGGCAGGATCGCTGAGAACATTGCAAAGAGCAGCAGCTGCCGCCTCAGCATCAGCTAATAACGGCCTTTGACCTTCAAGTTGCCGTTCCAAATTCTCAATCTTCTTCAACGTCTCTTGACGATCCTTGTCCAAGGGAAGAGCATCCAAATTGTCACTGATATTCTGCAGGGCTTCTCTCAAACGGTTCAATCCGGCATCAAACTCCTTTGATGAATCCGCAGCGGCTCCCAGACTTTGAGCACGCTCATCTAATCGTCCCATTAGATCATCCCATTTATTTTGAATGCCTCTCAATTTAGTGTCAACCGCTTGCGCTTCACTAGTCGATGGCCTGAAGTGCTGCAGCAGTGCTTGTCCAACATCTTGCAAGTGATTAAGTTGTGGCTGTTGACCTCGGAACTCTTCACGCAACACTTGAACTTGTTGAACTTGACTTTGAACCATTCGTGGATCAGATGAAATCGGTCCCAAAACGGTGAACATTCGCTCCTTGGCGTTCAGCCATGAATTCAAATTGTCGTGGGTGTCCAAGAAATCTTTAAGCTGCTCAGAGATATTGATACGGTCCTTGAGCAAGTCATTCAATGACTTCCACTTGTCAACCACATCATCCAAGTCGGTCTTCAGACGTTCAGTGCCTTTGCCATCGGGTTTTCGGCGTAACAATTCTTTCACTCCAGCCTTTGTTGAATCCAATAGGCTCTGTTTCTCATACATGTCTTCCAGGATCTTTCTAGCTTGTTTATTACATTTCTCTGCTTCGTCCTTGGAATTGATATTCTCTTTCGGGATTTGTCGTTGGATCTTGTCCAAGAACTGGAGAATCAATTTGATATTCTCTTGGTGTTTCTTTACGTCATCCTTAAGAGTGTCCAATTCATTCTGACGATCATTTAGACGAATTCCAACAAGACTGTATCTGTTGTTGATTTCAGTCAATTGCTGTTGGATTGGTGTCACTTCAGACAATTGGAATCCATCTTGAGATGTTCGTCGGCTACCAAATCCTGACGATCCACTGGGAGACAATGGTGAAACCATAGGACTTTGACTGGTGAGGTAATTTTTGGTTGGACTTGGAGAGCGCATAGGGCTGATTGTCACCCGTTTAACTGGACTGTATGTCGACCTCTTTCGTGTTGGGCTATCAGGTCGAATCAACAAATCATATTGAGTTCCCAAATCGTTCACCTTATCAATCGTGGGACCATAGTCTTTGTGTTCCTTCACCAATGGTCGCAGTTCTTCAATTTGATGTTTGATGATATCAGCATCAACGGCAACTGGAGACAAGTTATTAACTCGGGTCTCGATAGAGTTCAACCACGACAAAACTTGATCCTTGAGGGACTCATAGGCGTTGAATTGTTCTGCTTTTTGTTTGGACAATTTCGCCTTATCGTTCAGAGATACTTCCAAGTTCTTCCATTGATTCTCCAATGCCTTAATACGATCTCTGACCACACCAATGTCGGTCACATCACGTTTCGAAACCAGATCCTTTCCATTCCGAATACAATCCTCATACATTGGTCGAAGTTGTTCCTTGATTTTGGAAATCTCATTCATTCTTCGGTTTTGTTCTTCTGGAGGAAGTGAATTGAGTTCCCTGCTTTCAAGCAGCTCTTGCAAATTGCACAACTCTTGTTCTAGACTAGTGCTTTCGTCAGTAAACTTGTTAAGCTGAGACAATGTAGAGTCCAAGAATTCACCTCGAGTAATCGCCTTGTCCAATAATTTTTCAAATCGGCTTGTGGTGTCTTGGAGTTTGTTTTGAATCTTCTTGGCTACTGCAGCATTTGATGCAGTCTGGATCAGTTCGTTAGCTGACATACGAACACTTTCAATACTAGGACGATGAGACTCTAAATCAGCCAACAGAGTGCGATGATCTCTGATTTGTTCTTGAAGTCGTTCCTTGATCAAAGACGCAGGACGCCATTGAAGTTTGAACTGATCTTCTGATTGGTTGATCCAGTTGACAATGCTATCCAGAGCGTCTTGTACTCCTTGGGACTGTACCAAAGCTTTGTCCAATAATTTACAACGGTCACTCAACGAATCCAAGAGTTGATTGTATTTGTTCTTCAATTCAATAACTGGAGCTTCCAAGTTATGAACATCGTTGGGTCCTAATTGTCCAGCCAGTGATTTCAAAAGACTATCAAGAGCTTGTTGGACATTATCGATTAATCGACCCTGGGTCAAGAATTCGTTGTGTAAAGACTTGGCTTGGTTCATTTGATCTTGCACTGTTTGTGGGTCAGTTCCAATGGCATCGGATAGAACTCCCTTAACTCTTGGTTGGACTTCTCTCATCCAAGATTGCGCTTTGTCGAGGGCGTCTTGGTATTCTCGTTGTCTTCCACCAAGACCAGACAAACGGTCTGATAGAGCATTAACTCGGTTCAGTAAATCACGGTATTGAGCCGAAACCAAAGAAACCTCCTTCTTGATTGGGCTTTCTGAGCTAGAAATTTGCTCAATATGAGGCAAACGATCAGGTAATGATGTTCGGAAATCGTTAAGAGCGTCCAAGTAATCTTTGTTTTCGTCCACGAATTTCTGAGCAGACATTCCGATAAATCGTAAATCAGCTTGATGAGCAATCACATCACTAACAAATTCTCGGGTCGATTCGGATTGCGATGAGAGACGTTTCAAATCTGACAACGCTCGCTCCTTCTCTTCCAGTGTTCTTCGTGCCGACTGCAACCATGATGAGAAGACATCCAATTCCGATCGGAGCTTGGTCAATTCATCACGGGCTAGGGTCAGTTTCTTCAATAGTCTCGACGATCTGTCTTGAGACCGGTCAACGCGAGTCTTCAATTCACGAGCAGAGTTCTCAAGTCCGGAAATCTCAGGAGCACTTAGTACTTCTCCTCCAGTCAACGTGATTTGACGCACCTGCTCTAAGCAAGCAGCAACTGGGCGACTCTGAGAATCAATCTCATCCTTGATTTGCTGTAAAGTTCAATAATTAAAACCCCATTCTTTAATACAAATACCAAATTAACAAACCTTCAGTGAATTAATTTGGTTACGAATTTCATCCACATGCTCCTTCTGTCCTCCAGTAGAGGCGATCTTGATCTCTATTCCGGCAATCCATTTCAGTAAACCTGACAGATTCTCTTCGCATAGGGAGAACTTTTCGAATACCGCTTGCTATAGAGTTGGTAATATAAATCAAAAACCACAAATGAATTACGAATCAAGTACAAAATATAGTCAAATCAGAATAAACCAGAATGAAGATATGATATGGAGCTGTACAAACTCAAAACAGCTTTTCGATAAAAGTACACTATTCTAAAGGTACAAATAAATTTCAAAGCCAATCAAAAAGTATAAAGAATTTCCATACCAAACAGCCAAACATAAATAAATAAGGAAGGTACACAAAACATATATAATTAAAAGAACCAGCAAATCCTTTTGTAGACTGCTTACCACATTCTATACAATAAAAGACTTGCTTTAACAAAAAATAAAGTCTAGACAAAACTTAACACATACAGACAGCACAATAAAAGCATTCATCCACTTAATTAAGCCATTCAAATTGTTCTGTTTATGTTTTTTTGTATCGATTATTAGCCAACACCTCAAGCATTGTGTTTTCTTTGCAATGTTATAAAGCATGCATTAAATGGTTAATAATTCAGATAATTATCCTAAATCGGATAATAAATACATAATTTAACAAAAGGCATACCTGAAAAGGGAAAAAACAATCAATATAACAGCAACTTAATAATCAAGCAATAGATTCTAATAGAAGATTCACTTAGCACAGTTGATTTATCAAAAATATGACCATAATTGAAATCAAATGTTTAGTAAATCACTAGCCAAACCGAATCTCTAATAGACTCTAGAAATCAAACTTTAAAAATTGTGTTACAGATACCAATAGCTTGAACATGCAAGGTTTAAGATGTGTGATAGAATGGAAAGGATTGCTAATAGTCTAAAGCCGTCGAAAGTGTTGAATCAATTAATCTCCGATGAATCACATATGATATGGTTGGTTGGGACTCGTTATAGCGCTTATTTCGTGAATCCATCATCTCTTCCGTAACACTTTTGAATAATAGCAATAGTGTCTGCTGGTTTTTGTGTGTTTTGTGTCCATATTTAATAAAGCATGATAAAAGACGTGTAACGAATGCATTCCAGAGAGACACAATACATAATAACAATTATCGTCCATCAATAATCACTATCTGTCTCTCGTCTTTTACAATTTCATTGACCAAGCCGCCCGCCATCATGGTCCAGCACATACTCATAATTAAGCCGATTCCACTTTGAACAATGCGTAATTCAAAACACATGCAACGGATAGCAGTCGAAATAAATTGAATGTGGAAATTAGCATATGAAATAATTAGCAAAATGTCTTGATGCTTCATATTCTGTTTGCGGTTTCATGTTAACATTAAACATAAAGGACAGCCTTCAACAATGATAAAACATTGATCGATATATTAAAAAGCTTCAGAAATGGTTATTCATCAAACATTGACAGCCATGATAGTTACTTAATTATTATAAATAATGGCAATTATTTATTGACAAACCAAATTTGGAAAAAATAAAGAGCCAAATTCATTTAATCCGTTTAAACCATAACCTCTGTCCCTTGGGCTTGGAGGTTGCCAGGCAAGTAGCGTTTGGATCAATAAACTTGGATCACTAGAGCCAATTAATCAAGTAAATTACTAAAATGCAAGGGCCAGAAAGTATAAATTAAAATGCCGGTGAAATAAATTTTGTTGCTTTGGAAAAGATTATTAAATCAGCATTGGTTAACCAAAAAATGAATATATTCATTGGTAATAGGAGGTATTGATTGAGCTCAGCTCGACTCACCCTTTGCTCCGCGGGCAAAATATATCCCTTTTCATATGCTTTTAACAAATTTACGCTTTCTTTCAGTTCCGGATCAACTAGTTGACCGGCCTTTGGATCGATTAGACCCGCTCCGATCGCTCCGAGTAACGGAACTATGCGATTATTTGCCGAGTCACGGACTATTGTGCTCGATGGATCAACCAGCCCAGACGCGATTACATCGCCCAATGAAAGTGGCTTTCGATCGAGCACTTGTTGGGTCACAAATGGATCGGCAAAGCCACCGGTCACCGGATTGTACAAGTTATAGTTCAGCGTTTCAATCAGGCTGAACGCACGTTTCGGTGTGATCACCAGTCCTGAGTTTAGGGCCGCTGAAAGGCTGTACAGTTTAGAATCGGTTGTATCGACAACATTCGCCTTCTCAGCATCAATCAAACCCTTTCTGTACGCTTCTGGCAGTCGAACCAGTTTACGTTTGGCACTGTCTTTAATTAGTGCGGATTCGGGGTCAATTAAACCTTGACCGATCGCATCTTTCAGTGAGATCATTTGGTTGTTATTCGTTTGATCGACAAACTTTCCGGTAGACAAATCCAGTAGATGTAACTCGACAGCCTTGTCAAATGTAAGCGGCTCTTTTTGATAGACGATAAACGTTGGATCAAATGCATAGAATGACAATTTCGGGTCAATTACTGTTTTCAATTTTAACTCTGGCGCATCTTCTGTTAATACAATATTTAAAGGTTTGAAACCTCCTGTCATCGGGTCTTTAACTACTGACGTGGTCGGGTTAATTAGTTCATACTTAATTGCTTCATCTAACGTCATTTCTTTAGGTGTTTTCGGGCTCATTGGTGAAGCTAGGACATCTACACTATCCTTACGAATAACTGAACCACCTTCAACAGGCTTCCTTACCGACACTAAAAGATTCTTCGAGAAAGCAATATCGTAATTGAAAGACTTCTTCTGTTTTGTATCTAACACTCGCCCCTTAATAACATCAATATCTCCACAGTCAATAGCATAAGTCAATGTCTTCAATTGTCCCGAATTCAGATCTTTGTACAAGGTACTGTCTGGATCTATAAAACCGTTCTTAATAGCACTATCCAGATCGAGGAACTGATTTGACAAAGGATCACACAGTTTTCCAGTCTCTGGACGATAAAGACCACACTTGATGGCTCTTTCTAAAGACAAACCTCGTCTACTTGGAACAATTAACCCTCTCTTCCTCGCCTCTTCTAAATCAATAAAATCTCTCTCAGACAATCGATAAACCCCATTCTTAAGGTCAATAACATTATTCTCAATAGCCGCTTTTAATGGTTCATACTTTCCTGAATTGACGTTCTTCACAATTGATATTAATGGATTGATCAAATCTTGTTCACAGGCTTCCGCAAAAGGCACTTCCCTATTATTAACCGGATTAACCAACATACCGTTGTTCACGTTATAGAAACCCATTGCTAGAGCTTCGTATAAACCAAAGCTTCCATTTTCTATGTCGACAATCATTCCTAGTGCCATTGCCCGATTTAGAGGAATATATTGTTCTGTTCCCAATTCCCTGAAAACGCCCTCCCTTCGATCAACCACTCCTGACCTACAACAATCATTCAAACTGTACAAAGTTTCCTCAAAATCATCAAAATAGCACGGCAAATGGGGATTAACAATGAATTTCCTGATCGCCTCCAATAAACTAATCTTCCTACCACTTTGGAGGTCTGTCAATTTTCCAGTTGGTTCGTCATACAATCCCTGATGAATTGCTCTCTGAATACTGACCGGTGCTTTGCTGTCATTAATTACATCCACTTCAAACGCCTTTCTTAGAGAAATATATCCTGATTGAGTTAATACCTGGGATGTCTTTCCATCGATAATTCCCCTCTGAATAGCTTCCAGAATGGTCATTGTCTTATATAGTCCTGATTTAGTGTCTTTCAATTGAATCAAGTCTGAGCTTATTAGTCCCTTTCTGATGGAATCTTCCAAAGTCAAATACTTTCCGGTTTGAGGATTCATAATCAACCCACTCTCTTCGTCATACAAATTCTTGGCAAGAGCCTCACTTATGCTGATCGGCTTCCTCACTTCAATCAAAATACCCATATCAAACGCCTCTCTGAAGTCAATTCTATTTCCATACTCATCAATAATAACACCTCGTTTAGCATCCACGGTTCCGTTCTCTACCGCCAACTCAAATGGAATTACCCTGCCATTGATATTAACAATTGTCGATTGGGGATCTAAAATACCGCGATGAATAGCCCTGTCAGTTGGTAATTTCTCTGTTGTTGAAGAGCTACTAAATCTGCCCGATTTGGGATCATATAATCCTTTGAAAACAGCTTCTGGTAAACTGCAACGCCTTTGAGAGGAAATAATAATTCCACATTCCAAAGCCTCTAGCAGAGTAATTTTCTGTCCTGTTGTATAATCCAACACCAGACCACTTCGAGGATTAACAATTCCCAATTTGATTGCATCAGCCAAAGATATAATACTCTTCGTTTTCTGATCCCTAACAATCAAGTCCAAATTACTGATTTCTCTGTCTTTAATCGCATCTTCTAAAGTCATGGGTTTATCTTTAATAGTTATCAATCCTGTAACAGGGTCATAAAGTCCTCTCAACAAAACATCGACAAGGGAAACAGGCTCTGAAGTACTCATTAAGAATCCCTTCTCATAAGCAGTTGTTAAAGTCATTTCAGGTTTTGTAACTAATCCTGACACTGGATCTAACAATTTGGAATCAATAGCTTCGATTGCCGGAATAATCTTCTCCTTCTCCCAATCTCTAACCAAAACCTTTTTAATGTCAACATAGTTACAGTCAACCGCATCTTTCAGAGTCATCCATTGACCAGTCATGGGATTTAAAATCAAACCAGTACTTGGATTGTAGAGATTTCGTAAAATCACTTCTATCAAATTCCACTTAACAGGATTTGTTACAATAATACCTTTTTGAAGGGCTTCATTAAGAGGTAGATACTGTTGTGAACTTGTATCTTTCAGTTTCAAAAAGTCTCCATCTATCAAGCTTCCATCTTTCAATACTTCTTCTAGAGGAATCATGGTATTCAATTTCGTATCCTTAATCAAAGTTATTTTGGGATCGACTACAGCAAACAAAGTGGAATCTTTCAAATTTAACAACTCTCCTGTCACTGGATTTTCAATTTGATTTTCTTTCGGATGATAGAGATTAGATTTAACCACAGCTTCCAAAGAAACTGGAGCTCTAACTCCCGACAATAGGTATTTCTCATGGTAAGCCACCGATAATGGAATTTCTTTTTTCGTTTTTACATTCCTTAACACGCCTGTCTTAAGATCAACAACTCCTTTCATTATAGCAAATGGCAGTGCAGTGAAATATTCATTGGCTAAATCATAAACTGTCATGGTATTAATGTCAATCAATCCGCTATTAAGGGCTTCAGCGATGGTCAAAGATTCCCCATTTTCCTTGATGAAAACATTATTGATCGGATCAAATTTATAAGAATTAATGGCCACTTCCATAGTCAACATTGGCTCTTGTTCCTCTTCAATGTCCTCTAGTTTCTGAATAATCCACTTTCTCCTCAAACAATCAAATAAACTGACCCGTTTTCCTGATTTCGGATCCACCATGTGACCAGAATGTCTATCAATGAGCAACCTATCCAAAGCCACAGTTAAAGGTTCATAAACGCTGGCATTTACATCTTTCACGAAAATTGAATCGGGATCAATAATACCCAGATCGTAAATGAGATGTTGGAATGAAATTTGATTGCCAGTCGTTGGATCAATGTATAAATTACTTGTTGTATCATAAAGACCCATTGTTTCTAACTGCTCCGGTGTCAAGTATTCGGTTAATGATAAAACAAACTCTGGTGCTGAAGAGACCTGCTCAATTCGACGCACAATATTGGGAGAAATAATTTCGACCACTTCATTTTTATTAAGTTCATTCTTATCCAACATATCTTGAACTGTATGGGGCAGCTCTTTTCCATTATCCACAATTCGACATACTTTCGGTTCAATCTTACCTAACGCTATCGCTTCCTCAATTGACATTGTTCCATAAGGTTCCCTCGGAATGATCTCAATTTCCTGTCCTTTCATCACAACAACATCAACGTCTTTATCAGGGGACTGTCGAGGAGATCTAACCTGAATAGCGCCCGGTACTTCTTCAATATTAGACAAAGGCCTTCGTTGTTCCATAACTTCAGGGGATTTCTCTTTAGTTTTAACAGCTCTTTTAACCACATCCGCTATAGCCATTCCAGCCAAAACTGGTGCTCCTACAACTGCCATCAAACCTAATTTAGCCGCCTCTTTCACATTTATTCCCGTTCCATCACTACTCTTTATTTTTCCTGATTTGGGATCGACTAATCCTGACTTTATACCCTCTTCCAACGTCTCTGTTCTATTCGTCTTAACGTCATAAATTACCGAGTTTGGATCCACAATACCCTCATTAATAGCGTCAACTAAAGTAATGTTTCGGTCTTTGTTTTTCGGATCGACAAACGTTTGAGTTGTTTCATCATAAATGGTCGTGACCGCCTCCATAAGATCCATATTTTCTTCTTTCGGTGAAACCTGTTCCTCTGTCGAAGTTGTCTCTAAAAGACCGTCTTGAATAGCCTGAGAAATTGGCATTACAGTATCTGTATATGGATCTGTGAATGTTCCTGTTATGATATTAATAAGCCCCCTTTGGATCGCGTCATTGAACTTGATTGTCATTCCTCTTGTTGTAAACTTCTTCTGTGATTCCTTTTCATCTTTCACAATTCCTAACTCCTTAGCCTGCTCAATAGAATACACCTCACCCGTGTTCACATCTTGAATATTATTGGCATTCATCATGACATATCCGGAAAGAATTTCAATTGTCTTTGTAGTTACTGTGTGATAAGAAGTGACCGTTTCTGTGATAGAAGTAATTGGCTCAGAAGCCAAAGTTGGGACAAATTCTGATATCGGTTTGATAACCAAATCTCCTGACTCGATCGCCTCTTCGATTGTTAAAATTTCACCGGTTTTGGGATTGGTAAACGTACCGGATAGGGAATTGATAAGTTTGGAATTAAGTGCCTCTTTCACGCCTACACTCTCATGCTTCTGCGGATATGGCAACGCCATAAGATTGTCATTTTTAATTGCTTTGTCAATTGGAATTTTCTTCTTCGTAATCGGATTAACAAACTCTTTCTTATCTGTATCTATCAATCCTTTAGCCACAGCCACGGGGAATGTCAAACCTACTGGGGGAATGTTTTCTACCGGCTTATTTGTATCTTTCTTATCAAACAACTTCTTATCTATCGCCTCAAGCAAACTTAGGTCACCTTTCTTGGATTTCACTTGTGCCGTATCGTCATTTATTACGCCCGCCTTAATCGCGTCCTCTAACTTCATTTTCTTGCCAGTTGGATCTTTAACAATAGAATTTGGATCAACTATGTCACAAATAACCGCTTCGGAAATCGTTAAACTAGTTCCCGTTTCTGGATGAATGATTGTCATATCTTCTGGATTGATGAGAGCTTGATCTACCAACTGTGGAATCGCTAAACTTCGGACTATGGGTAAGAGGAATTGAGTAGCCTGTTCCGGATCAATAATACCTCGTTCAATTGCAATCTTAATGGGAATCTTATCACCTCTTAAAGGATCAACAATCTGTCCAGAATTTCCATCAATAATGTTCCTTTCTATAGCTTCTCGAACCGACATCCTATCCTTTTCACATTTCTTCAACTGTTCCGCTGTATTTGGATCAATTAAACCCTTCTTAACTGCATCGTCTAATCTTAGCACCTTCTTACGCATCTTCTGCAAAACAACTGGTTTAACTTCAGTCGTTCTGGACGACGTTAACAAATTATTCAAATCTTTTGGAGAAACTAAACCGTCATTCACTGCATCTCCTAAATTCATTGGTAATCCTCCACTTTCTGGTTGAGTTACTTTGATCAAAATAGACGACCTCTTGTCCGCCTCATCTACAGACGGTTCCTTCTTAATGTATCCCCGCTCAACTGCTAATTCAATCGGAATCTGTTTACCCGTCTTCGGATCTAGCACCATTTGTAGAGAATTAATAGCACCTGCCGCTGCCACAAGAGGAGCACCAACTACCACAAGAGCACCCTTTTTAATCGCATCAATCAAACTCACGCTCTTTCCACCTTTCACATCTTTACACATTCCCGTCTTCGGATCAATCAGTCCAGAGGCGATTGCCTCGGAAATATTCACCACCTTGCCAGAATTTGTATCTATAAAATTAACACTGGAATCGTCGACTTTGCTGTTAATTACCGCCGAAATAATATCCTCCGATTGACCACTTTCAGTGAAAATGACTAAAGCTGTTGAGGGGTCATAGATGACTCCATCAGCAATTTGAATTGGTTCGGGACTGCCCAGTACTGAAGAGGATTCCACTTCCACATATTTCGGCGCCTTATCATCCAAGACACTTGTAACCTCTACACGATCTGGTCTGCCTGTAATCTTTGTAATGTGAATAATCTTTTGCTTGGAATCCTCACTACCTTCTCCTGGGTTATGCAAAACAATGAATCCATACTGAATCGCCTGTTTTAAATTGAAACTTCTATCTTCGTTATAATATTGACCCGTCGAACCAACCACCTTCTTTTCTAAAGCCCTTGGCACAGACAACATCCTCTTATTCACTGGATCTAAAACACTGGCTGAATCTGAATTTAAAATCTTCATCTGAATACACTCCTCAAAACTGACTAGACGATCTGTTCCTGGTATGACAAACATCCCGGTCTCTGTATCAAGTAAATTCCTGTCAATAGCATCAGCGATAAGCCAGCCTTCACTGGGTAATTCGTAGATATGTTTTTCTGGGAGAACAGTTTCCTGAATGATATAACTGTGCCGCTTTTCAGTGACAGTTTTCTCGATTTTCTCTTGTACATCTGGCTCAGGGACAAATGACTTCTTGACTATGGTGATTGTTGACAATTTCGGTTTACTACTCTCCGGACTAACAATATCTACAACACTGGTAAAACTGTCCTTCTCATCTGGTAAAAGTAATTTATGATTTAAAGCTTGTTGAATTGTGTAAATCTTTCCAGAATCTGGATCTGTAAACATTTGGCTCTTCTCATCAATCAAACCCCTTTGTACTGCCTCGTTAAATCTAATTGTTGGCCTCTCCTCTGAATTATCCGTTACGGTAACATATCGTTTCACTGTCTTTGTGACAGTCTCCGTGGTCAAAGTAATATTTAACAAACTACTTAATAACAAAGCACCATCGGCAGTTATAAAATTATCCATAATCGCCCTATCTAATGGAATTATATTCCTCGATTTAGAATCGATAAGGAATCCTGATTTTGGATCAATTATATCGTAATACACTAAATCTAGTACGGATAGTTCATTGTTCGCTTCATCAAATACACCCACTTTTCTGTTCAACATCTCAAACACCTCTGGTCTTACAACCCCTAAATCAATCCCGTCTTCCAGCGTAACCATATTCCCTTTTCCAGTATCTAGCATGAATTTACCCGACTTCTGTCGCAATATATTCTTTGATAAAGCCGTGTTCAAGGATACAAAGTCGCCAGTGTATGGATCCTTAAAACCGTCTATATTGAAAATTGATTTCTGAGAAACTGATGAAATAAAGCCCCGATCTACCGCTTCTTGTATGCTAATCAATTCCCCGTTTCCTTCACACTTGTATTGACTGTCTGGCAAAATAACCCCCGCCTTTAAAGCATCGTTCAACGTAAGCCATTCCCCATTATTAAACGCTACACATTTAATCTGATCCCCATCTAAAATTCCCAATCTAATCGCCTCATCGATCGACAATCTGTTCCTTCGAACCAGCGATAACACCTTTCCATTCTTATCCATCAAATTTAAATCACAAATATCTTTCAACGTCATCGGTTTGCAAATCAATTGTCGGTTTCTCGCTTCTATAAAAGTGATTTTCTCTTTTGTAACATGATTCATGTAGCGACCCGTTTTCGCATTTAAAATACCTAAATCTAGTGCCTGGGCCACGGTAACCTTGTTGTCATTCTTTGCATCGACCACCTCCCTCAAATTGGGATTGACTAACCCGCTCGAAATCGCGGAATCTATACGGAATTTGTCCCCGGAATTGCGATCTATAATCCAGCCACTGGTGTCGACCAGTCCATGACCGATGGCATCGCTTAAGCAGAGCGCATTCGACTTGATCTTAACCGTTTCATAGTGTATTAGGTAGCCCCGGTCAAACGCCTGACTAACTGTTATCAATTCACCACTTTCGGTACGGTACATGCCACTCTTCTGATCTATAATACCGTCCTGAATCGCCTCGGCGATGCATTTGGGGGCTCGTCGTTGTGACTCTTGTTTTGAAATTACCTTTATTCGATCTTCCGCCGAATTACTGTACGTTTCCGCGTCATACAGCTCCTTCTGAATCACCTCTAATAGGCTCAGGGACTTGCCATTCCAATCAATTGTGTCCGGCTTGAGGAGCCGGTTCGCCAACTTGCCGTCCATGTAATTCCGTTTCACCGCCTCGTCTAATGGCAACCGTTCCCCATTATCTCCAATTAAAATCTCACCGGTTCGCACATCTAGGATGTGCATCTTAATTGCCTCGCCCACAGTCAATGTACGACCCGTTTTATAGTCAATGATGCCCGGCGCATTTAGAATTTCATTGTCAAAAGTGCTGCTTACACTCTCCGTAACCGTTGTCGTTGTTACCCGTTTTTGGCTTCGTATTTCCGAGAACTGAACGGATTCCGTCGAGTGACCATTCGTATTGCCATTGTTGTTCTGAGCATATGAATCGGTACTTGTATTTTGCAATTTTAGCGGCGCCGAACTGATTCTGGAAAATCAAACAAAAACAATCAGTCGAATTGAATTTTTTTTGTTATAAATAAAGAGCAGTAAAACAACACATTAATATTCAATCAACAGCTCTTACTTGGTTGAATTGTACGACGTTATAAAGGCGTCTGAGGACAGCGCTTCCGTTGCTGGACCGCCCAGATTAAACTCAACCCGATACGTACGGAGTGGTTTTCTCAGGCTCTCAGCATATTTCTAAAAATAAAATACAATTAATTACGATGGTCACCTTAAGCCAAATTCACTCCAAAATTAAAATATAAATAAAATCAAATGAATTCGGAACCAACCCTGAACTCGTAGTCAAAGTTATAGCTCTCCATGTTGTCGATGATGATGATGTTCTGCTATTTTATTTTTTTCTTCTCAAATTTTGCACAAAACAGTCGAATTCGTGTCGGTAATTTATTCAACGTGTCACATTTTTATCGTTTTGTGATAACCGATGTTATCGGCATTTCTTTTGTTTAATACACGTAAATAAACAAGAAATTTTGCACGCTAAATTTTGAGAGATAACCTTTTCAGGAAAAATAAATATTAGCCAAATAAGTTGAGCTTAACCATATGGGTTGGCATTCACAGTTTTTGTCTCTAGTTACCGAAATCTAAATACCCAATCTGTCACACCACCAACCAACCAGTACCACGCTCACACACCACACAAATTTATCTTTTATTAATGAACGATTCAAAACACGCCTGACCTTGCCGAAAAGAAAAGTTTAAAATATTATATTGTCCTCGAAACTGGTCTTCTATTTTAGTCACTATTTTACGAAACTTAAAAATAAATCATTCACACACCAACTCTCAAGGCACCTAATAACCACCATAATTAACATGTTCTTCATTCTGGAATATCACATTATTATGACATTAATTCATAGAAAAACCGGCCTAAAACTGATCCGCCTAACCTCTAGAAACTGTCTGAACGGAATGACGGGAAAATTCGGAAAATCATATGGCAATCATTGATTTTCTCTCGCTCTCGGCTTTTCGCAAACATTTTCTCGCTCACTTGCTACCGGCTACAAAAATTCTACTGCATCATCGAGTCTAGTCTCGAGATTAAAAAGTGATTCTCTCAGTTTCAAATCTCATTTAATTATCAATATATAAATTACAACCAATGCATAACACAATCTGTAACAAATTATTGAGTGTGGAGAAACGTAACCGCAATTTACAAATTTATTTCAGTTACGGCAATGAATTCCGAGAGAAAGATTGGAAAGGGAAAACATTGTCTCTGAACCACAAAGTCTTTGCTATTTTAAATCAGTTTCAAGAACACAAATACCTTCATTTTCTATTAAGAGAGTAAACGACACAAAACCTACTCTCCGCTTTTATCAAAATTATAGTCTTACTTAACATGCTGTTTTTGACGAAATGCCTATTTATAAAAATAGAGATTTGCATGTTGACCTACTAACATTCTCCCGAGCAATAATGACGTAATTTTTTTTTGGCGCCTTTGATAACCACACACATTTGATTGCTAATCTTTTAGCTAATTGAAAATTTATGCCAAATTGGATTAATACTACGTTTCTCACTTTTAATTCGATTAGCAATTTCTTTCTTTCTATATTTCTCTTGTTGATGTTTATATGGTGTCTAGCTACTACCTCAATGGACTACATACACTATTCATCGATCGAAAACATCAAATTGACTATAATTTATGAATGAACGGCGGTGGGTAAACTAGTTTTCAGCACGGCATAAGAAAGGCTTTACAGTATGATTCAGTCAGATTCGATCGAAAGTAATTAATTATTGAGTACAGTACAAAGTCATGGCCGCGAATCCATCGAGTATCTCTCTTCTTATTACCATCAACAACAACAACAACCACAACAGAAATAATCAGTCTTATCAAAAGTCAGAAAGTGAAAAATACACAAAAAAAACAAAACTTTCAAACACATTTAGCCAATTAAACATTTTGAAATGCAAATTTCATTCCTTACTCGGGAATTCATTTAAATTTCACGCCTTAATTCATACACATATCTGTATGTATCGGGGTCTGTTTATAAAATACAAACACCTTAATTATAGAGCTTGCAATCAAACTATACAGGCATACACTAATATTAATCACCCGTTGTTATAAATGACATAATTTCCATTTTTAAAATACTGCAACCTAAATATTAGAAATCATCATGAGTTCCAAGTAATAATTTGATCATTTCTATTCTATTACCGCACACACATCATACATCATATCATATCCGAGAATAATTCCTCCAAAATCGTATTACCATAAGCACTAAAATCACTTTCAAATTCTAATTAACATTTCACATTTATGGCTTCTTCAACTCGCCGGCTAATGCGTAGCGAAACCCATTAACTAAATCAAAAATTAACATCAACTTCCCCAATAACCTTAATACACAAATACTCCGAATTTGGTGTTTTTTTCTTCTTCTCCAAAAGTTTAGTAAAATATTCCGGTAACCTTGAAGACACCACACCAGATCCGATAAACACTTATTTTGAAACAAGATGTTAACTAATTCCTAATAACGAGGAGTCGATGTGACCATAACCAAATCTTAGGAAGTCGGTTTCTTCCATAAAAACCCCAAATATCTCTCTTAATAAACAAAATTGGCTAAAAAATATGGAATTCACTAATCACACATAAGAACACACTCATTTCCTTATCAATCACCCACTATCACCGCCACATCGGCAATAATTTAGATATGATACAATATTGTAATTATTTTTATATTCGCGAAACCGTACTACACTGACCGTTTTTGATAAGCCACAATGTTTTTTTTTATTATTTCGTTCTCGCAATAAACTCAAATTGAGCACGATTTGAACGCGCCGGCGATTCGCACTCAACTGAAAGCTAGCCCAAATCAAAAGCTTAGTCGTCGTGGAGAGCTTCTTACTGCTCACACAATTTCGTCGTAAACAATATAAACCGTAGTTTCCCTCCTCGAACAACAACCCAACCGGCAATACACACTTATACATACCACTCTGAAACACGAAAATTAGCTTTACGAATTATGTTATACCAGTCTATTGGATTTTATGACTATTTTTATACAGATTTACCCTATTAATACCCAGACAGATATCGAAATAAAATATCGAAAATATAATAAATGTTCGATTCGCGTTTTTCCCATCTTCATATCGACTTGACATAAACTCAAGTGGAAATTACAATCTAAATTTACCCTCAAGTAATCAAATCCAATAGCTATGTACCGCTTATAACCTGTTCTTAAATAATTACGTTTATTCTTTTTCCAACGACATTACAAATGGGTTTCGGTCAGGTACCCATAGACCATAAAGCACAACTTAAACCAGAATAAAAGTTTGACAATAAAATCAGTCAAACTCTTAGCAGTTAAATTGATGATGAAAAAAGTTGAATTACACAGTCAAGTATTATTAAATACAACAAAAAAACAGAACCAGTTTCCACTTATTTGACCTGACAAATTGTCTGCCATTCCTGCCTTTTTTTCCAAAGTATTATTAAACACACAATTCTCCACACGCTAATTGTACCCGTGTTTGCCCAATAACAATGACATCATGAAACGTTAAAATTATAGCTATACACTCATAAGTTTTGTTATTAAAAACTCTACATAAATAAAAAAAAACAGTTTCAAAACCTTAACAAAAATTTCTTGGAAGAAAGCCTTCAACAAATATTTATTTTATAATTCATTGATAACAGAAGATAACAATTTATTATCATATTTAAAAAAAGAGACCTGTTAAACCGGTCAGCTTTAAAAAGATCCACGATGATATTTCAAATTAACTCATATTAAGGGATTCTTAAAAATGGATCTTCCTAGATAAAAAAACAAAATTGATGAACACACGTAAGCCCCCCATTCATAAAAAGACATAATTCATGGAACTGTGGTAACCTACACAGCACAAGGCAAACATTTTGTCTAGAAATTAGCATAAATATCACATTGAGATCATCGCAAGTGTTTTGAGAGACTCCTCCAGTTCGAGCTCGAGCCAAGTCAAGACCAACTCGATCAACATTTTCGCTGTTATATGTCTCATTTATTTGATTGCCAAAATTAGCATAAAACGATTACGTGCCTGTTTGCATTCAACACACTCACAGTAAAACCGAAAAATATATCTGCTTATATTTATGACATCATAAAACTATACTTAATACGACAAAAAAGCCTCAAAGATCACATTCCAGTGTTTGTTTTGCTTTCAACTTTTATGCCATTTTTCTCCTCTGACACCATCAACAGCACCACTTTTGACGGTCAACGAGGATTTGCATTCCTTGCTGCGCTACGAAAGGCGTCTAATATAAAATATGACCTCATCATGCTCAAGTTTTGACTAAATAAAAATTTGTGGCAGATTCTGATTGGAAATGACATTTATTGCCCTCTTAATAACTCTCAACAGAGGGAAGGCAGTTAGTTGCCTTCAAAACTAAAACCACAAATTAACACAATCATAAGTTACACTGTGTGGGATTCAGTTGAACTTGACCTATGTCATAAAAAACATTTACTATGATTATTACAAACGGAATGAGAATAACCATATTTTACGTGGTTCAAGTGTTGGTCCGAAATTCATTCATCGCTTTTTTTCCCTCCAATCTAAGATCATTAACAATTCAACATAAATCATCATAGACTCACCAGATCCTCATCTCCACTGACTTCGATAGCGGTCCTCAGGCGCTGGGACAAATTCTCAAGTAACTTTTCAAACTTTGTGTTCAGAACGTCCAAGCGCTGACTATAAACTTCCGTCGCGCCTGGATCTTCGTCGGGCATTCTAAGGTCGTGTCGCGGTGGCGAGAAGCTAGGACGCGCCTCCACCAGCCAATCCACGTAGTGCAGACATTTGCCATCGTAGATCTGTGTTCAATCGTTATCCACATCCCCCACAAAGTAGCCGTTGTTCCCCCATTATTTTGGTTGTTGTTGTTGCGATTTTAATTGTGTTATGGGTTTTATTTGTGCGTTGGTGGTTGTTGATCAATATATATGTTAATACAAGTATTGTGTTAGTTAATTGTTATCCGTTTGTTAACTTTAATTAATCGTCAATAAAATAGATTTTGGGAAGGGGACAAAAATTAAGATCCGAATCACTTTTTAAAAAAAAAATTGTAATAAACAGATTAAAAACCAATTTTCCGGGATTAATTAAAAATTTTGACAGGGATTGGCGTCCAATATCTTTTACAAAGATATCGGCATGTGAAATGCATTTAGGAGATAAGAAACAAGAAGGGATTTCAGTTTATCCGGAAGCAAAGCTTTTTATTGCTTCACACATACTAGAACTTTCTCTCTCATTTAATCACAATTTCATGAATTTAAACAAAAATAAAGGAGGTACAAAGGGAAAGTAATGAATTTCTGGATAAAAATCAATTTCAATTACCTTGGCCTCGCGAATCAATCGTCCACCAGTGAGATTAACTTGTTCAATTTTCGGGGTCCTCTCTACAGCAACTCCCAGCATTTTCTACTCATCATAATCCAAATTTTGTGTGTGGGTGGGGGGCGAACGAAGGAGTTTATATAACATTAGTTGTTGTTGGTTAGTGGTAAACTACTTCAGTCAATTTTTCCAAAAACACGGCCCCAAAGACAAGGACAACACTGCTCTTTTTATTGTGTAACCACGCCATCATCCAAAAGTATGTGTGCTTTTTGTGCGCTCATGAATTTGTGGTCCGTGTTTAGGGTAGTTTTAAAATTTTAAATGTTCCTCTAAACTAAAATTACAATTAAAAACATTACTGGTGTTTAAACGAGTTACTTATAATATAAATAGATCCAGTGATTATTCCACCAACAAATTACCCGTCTCTCGTGTGAATTATTTGTGATGTCAAACACCTTCTGCCTTTAAATTGTTGATTAAAGAATTAAACAATTCTCGGTGATCAAATTAATTAGGTGCTACTATAAACAACATCTAAAATAATATGTTTGTATACAATATAATAAAAAAAATACGTTAAACAACACTACGTTTTTTCTAAATACATATTAAATGTGTGTATGTATAATTATCGAATGGACAAAACAAGTTTTATAGAATGGCATATATACACCATGTCCAGACAAGATCACACCTTCAGATTCACAAAATATCACTCGCTTAACACTTAATTTAAGATTCATTTACAAAATAAAAAAATATAATACCTCTATATATACACTCTTTAGAATGATTAAAGACTTAATTAACCCTCTTTTTGTGTCTATTTTACTCACGTCTAATTCTCGGGTAGAAGTCGCCGTGGGCAATGACTCCAAAGACTCAATGGCACCATCCACAAATTTCTCTTCCACCTCCAGACTAGTCTGCATGTTCTTCATTAGACCAATGGCTTGTTCACAACTACGAAGCCTGAGAGTAACAAAAAAGAATGTTTTTTAAAATAGTTTTACAGAAAGTAATAAAATTTTTACTACAAACGTGACTTTCGAAAATTACCTGTCAGCCAATTGTCCACAGATGTTGTTCCATCTCCTGTTCAATCGTTCCACATTGGAGTGAATGCGTTTCAGATCACTCAACACCTTCGTAGGAACACCCATTCGGCCCAATTGATCGGCTGAGTCGTTCATTTTGTCAATGTGAGGCTGCTGTGAAGTCACAATATCCTGCATCTGTGTCAACTGTTGGAACACATCGTACAATCCCTGCTCCGTTGATGGCATGTGATAATGTCTGGCCAGAGTGTTTTCCAATTCCGAAATAACGTGTTCATTGTCCTCCAATCCAGCAATTGTTGCATACAACAACTTCATTCTGTCACCATGCAAATTGCTCTGAGTATTCAACTCTTTCCACAATTCCATCAAATTGTCCAAACTCTTCTTCAGAGCCGAAGTCTTCAATGTAATCGTTCGGAATGTCTCTTGGAGATTCTGCAAATCGGGCTCCTGCTGATCCAGACGCCGTTTGTAATCGTCATGAATTTGAAGAGTGTGCTCCATCGAATCCATATCTCGGGGCAGAGGAGCACTGATGATACCCTCCAACTCCCTGGCCAATTCCTCCAATCGAGTCTTGATTGAGATACATTGGTCCAAGAAGATGCGGCTGGCTTGTTTACTTTCCTCTGTTAAAGAAATAAAATTAAAAAATCAACTATTGATCAAAATATTTTGAAGAAAAAAAGCAAAACCTGTTGGGAAAAACACTTGTGTTAACTTCTTCATTTTAACAGTATTCCTCGATCCGTTCCTTTCAATAACAAACCACCAACTAAACGCTCCAATGGAATTTGGCCATATGACAACCATTGGCCATTATTAAAAGCAATTTGAACCAATTTGAATCAACAATTTTAGTGTCTTCCACAGACAAGACTGTATCCAATACATGGAAGATTGTTCTAATTTTTTAGAGGCACCAGAGATCAGTGCGGTTGCTATTTACCAACATATCAAAACATAAACTTCCAATTATTCAATGAAATATTTTGTAATATTTTGGAAGCCACCCACATTCCATTAAATGGCAAACACTGGTAAATTAATACTCTTCTTCTGAACACAAAAAATAACGGAATCGGAGACCAATTATATCGAATTCTGTCCAACGAAATTGGACAGGGTTGATATGGTCAATGCTAAAGACGGTTAATTGCATCTTGATTACATCTAGACATCTCTGTCATCGCTGATTAATCGTCCATTGTGTCGCTCCAATGGGACAATTAGTGAGCGGACCAATAACAAATCCCAAATTAATGGCCATATCAAATCAATTACCTTCAGCACGGGCTCGCTTCTCAAACTCGTCAAACAGCCGATTAACTTCATCCATTTCACGGCGCAGTCTTCTCAGCTGTGGATCGTTGGGATCGCCCTCGGCCAACAGTTTGTCCGCATCATCGTTCAACGCTCGACGGATCGCGGTCCGCTGCTCGGCTCCCATTGCCAAGAACTGGTCAAAGTCCCAACCTTTCACCACTTTAATTGTAGCGAAAATCATGTTTTGTCTCAATCTCAACTGCTTCTTTTGCCACAGGGCAACGGAACGATCAAATTGCTTTTTCAAGCGGTCCGCAGCGTCAATCGCTTCCTTGTTTGGCGGTGGCAATAGAAGACAGGCACCAGGAACAGAAGCCTCGACACCCTTCACGCGAACTCGCCATTTTACACGGCCAGAAATATCGGTCAGAGTATAAGATTCGCCCTTCTCAATCGAAAGATCGCCCTGTTTGTAGGCACAGATCGCTTGAACTGGAGTCGGGTTAAGGACGGGCTGTTTTCGTTGCTTCAGAGGAACAATTGTTTGGGCACGCTGTTGCAAAACTTGAATAGTTTCTCCAAACACATTTAATTCCTCGCGTAAATCTTGCATTCCACGAAGAAGCGCCTCTCCTTGGTCCAATCCAAATTCCGATTGGGAGTATTTTGAGTTAAGGATTTCATCTCGCCTTTAAAGAAATTTGTAGATGAATTAATTACACAGTTTTACGAAGGTTTCAATAAGAAATATACTAAGCTCAACGAATATCTCTACGGTAATAAAATCACGGCAATTACTTAAATCAAATATTAATTGTTCAAAGTGTGTGTTTTGAATTAAAATTTAATTTTATTCACATTTTATATTTGTACCAACAAAACGTTGCATCTAATTCATAATTTGATTACTAATCATTGTCTACTAATTTGAAATAAATAACTTACTTAGTCAGCCATTGTTCGGCGTCTTTGATTTCGGCAAAGAACTGATGATATTCAGTGGCATGCTTCAAATGCACCTCCAAACAGAGAGTCAACTGCAACAGCCACGACCATTGCGATTGCAACGCTTGCAAATGAGCTTCGATGCATTTTGATGCGGGATGTGGAATGAGTAGCAACTCCTCGCCGCGGTCCAAGATTGTTGCGAAATGCATTTCACGTTTCTCCAGGTCCGCCATTAAATTCTATTTAAACAACAATTTATGAACATGTTAATGGAAAAGGCTTTTCACAGGCAAAAATAAATTACATATGGCAACAACAACCAAAACAAATCGTGACAAAACCTTAGCTTAGACAACTTGAGGCTATATTCATTTAACAATAAAAACTGACTACGTCAATCAAAAACTTTCAGGTGTCTACAACACAGATTAACCAATTTTCTTAACGGAAAACTCACTTCTTCTCCATTCCCATATGATCGCTTGAAATTATCAGACACGGATATAATTTTGTAAAATTTAAGTAAACACTCTCTTTGTGGACAAACTAATATCCTCAATTTACATACCTCATAATATCTGTGGATCGCCGGCAAGTCCAAATTCTTATCAGCCCAATCGCGGCTAATTTCAATCTGTTCCTTCTCATTTAGCCAGGCCAATTCCGCCGTGGCGGCAGATAAAAAGTGCTGTAATGTGTCCAAATCTGATCGTCTGTAAATAAATGATCATGTCAGTCGTCTTTACTTTTTTCTCTGTCTGTGCTTTGTTTTTATTATTATTCCTGTAAGCAAATCATTGTCATTTCACATACCGGTTCGTTGATGTAGTCAGCAGTTCAGCATACAGTTTTTGTAGTTGACTTAATCGCTGTTGGTACAAATCCAACTCGTCACCGCTGAAATTGGTTTGTTGACGTTCGGCATGGACAATCTTGGAATGGAATTGTTCGATTGTCTTGTGTTCTTGCTGATGCAGCTCCAGCTCTCTCTTTACAGTAGGTAAATCGGAGCCGTAATCAGCAGCCAACAATTGTTTCTAAATAAATAAAAAATGAATAAGTTAACCCATTTTCACAATTAAAAACACCTCCATTAACTAACCAATTTATTTTGGCACCATTCTGTATATTCTTGAAGATCTCTAAAGTAAGGATTCGTATCGACTTGTCTCGTCTCTAAAACAGTACGTGTTTTAGTGATCTTTGTCGTCTCCTGCACTGGATACCGGAGTCCGGCTAACTTTTGCACTAGATGATTATGGAAATTGGCACGCAAATTTGACCAGCGTTGATGCAGCTTCGTTACACTCTTCTGCAACTCCTTGGCCTGTGGATAGTGACCGTCTTTTAGCACGGCACAATCTTGATTCATCTCATGGATCGGCTGCTCCAAGTGACGGATCTCGCTCTCCAACGCCTCAACGATATTCTTCGCATCGACCGGATGGATCTTCTCAATTCGACGTCCCTCCTCGGTTATCCGCGACTCTAAATTGGTGATCCGGGAATCGGTATGATTGATTTCCCTTTGCACTTTATCCGCCAACCTCTGCAAACGTTCCAATCGCTGTACCTCTTGCTGTAGAATATGATCACGATCTGCCAATGCTGCCAATAATCGATCCCATGCTTTCTCCAGTGCCTTTGGCCTCAAATCACTCTCCACTTCCACTTCGCCAATTGACTCGAAATATTTCTATTAAAGTAAACGGTAATTTAAATAAGATTGGTATTCTTGTGAACTTCACTTAAATCGAATGGAAGTTTTATTGATTTTTAGCGTCTAATGGTAAATAAAAAATATTATAATCCGTAATTTTCAAGTATTTCCACAAATATTTTATCAACATTACAAGCACATTTTTTTCTTAAACCAAAACAAGGGTTATTTTAAGCCCCGAGCAAAGCGAGTGTCTTAAAGAAGGCCCGAGAGTTTAATAATGCTTATCGACCGTGTTTATACACAATTTTATGCATTTTGTAATAATCTAACTCAAAATCTTAAAAGGCTTTAAATTGTTATAGAAATATGTTTCTCTGTTCCACACATTATACCTATCTTTGTTACTCAACGCGTAATGCGGGAAAAGGATAGAACATTATTAAAATTTAGTAGGCCTAAACCCTGTAGAAAGACAACGTAAAGAAATAATAATATTAAAATTATATTTGTACACAAAACCAATACTAATGCAAGATGGCGAACGTCTCAATTTGGTAATTTCCAGACACAATACATTTAAAGCAGTAAGTTTAAAACAGAGTTGAAAACGGAGTTGAAACAAAGCAAACTGTTCTTTTTTGTATGAATTTAGCTTGCTGCCCTTCTAGGTGGCGCGCGACTAGTGTGACGGTTTGGAAATTTTGTTAAATTTTAATTTCATTGCAACGATCAATAAATTAAGAGAAACTATTTTGGTAATGGCTTTTGATTTCATGGACACAAATTCTAATATTTGGATAATAGTTGTCAATGATGTTTTTGTTTCTATTTCATAACAAAATGTTGATTTAAAACAGAATTTTTAAGTATAAAAATCCCTAATTGTAATCTGAGAGTGTCGGATAATGTTCGTCAGTGAAACCTCCAGTATCAAAGTGACTTATCATATAAATTGGTGAATTTCGTTGACGGAGTTCACAATTTAATAATAGTAATATTAAAGAACTTGTGCTATAATAATGACTTTGACAGAGCAAATTTGAATGTCATAATATCAATTTTAAACAACAAAAATGCATAAAAGTAAACTAATATTTACTAAATAGCGTAGAATATAAAAAATGCCCCAAAGAGTGAATAGTTTTACTATCAACTTAAATTATTATTCATCGTAATAAATTAAGTCCAATAATTTAAAAAATAAAACTAATTATGTAAATTAATGTTGGAATTCTCATGTAGAAGACAATGTCCACTACAAAACCGATTCCGTGATCTATACTTTTTATAACAAATTCACTATAAAACTCCTCACCTCTAATTCTTTATAAATCGAAAATAATTTCGACAAATCACGTTGTTTAGGAGGCACTTCTTCGGCTCGGAATCGATTGAGTTCGCTCAGCAGACGCTTCATTTCAATGAGTGACATTGGGAAGACACGGTCTTGCAACACGGTTGTCTTCTCCTTGCACCAGTAAATGAACTGAGAGGCCATCTCCTTGTATTCTTGGACACGTCGCTGCGAGTCCATGTCGTATAGGGGATGCATGGATGGTGGTTCAGGGAAAACATCGTACAGAGAGCTGATGTATGTGATCAACGATTTCTCATCGGGCTCGTTGGTATCCACATCTGTCATAACAAAAATAGGAGAGAAAAAAAAAACGCCCAAACCAAACGCATTAACAACTTAATCCAAAGTCAAGTCATTGATATTCAAAATACATTAACACATTAAAATAAACAAGTGCACTTAAAATCGTGTGTGTCTTTCCAGGGTGCTTCTAAATTGATTCATTATCAGGGCGCCATCAGTAGTAATGTGAGTCGTTTAAAATTAAACCCCACATCACACTGTGAGCTGCCGCCACTCTGATCCGATTTACATTGTATTATTATCGGTCATAAATCTCTTATGCTTTAATGGGGATTTATTATTTGCATATAAACCGATCGCTCTCTATGGCCGCCACGCATCAGTAATCTTATCATTAATTTAACACATTCGAACAAGAATGTCTTGAATTCCGATGAAAAATCTCATAAATATTGAGAGTATAACAAAAACACAGGTAGTTACTTCTTATTTTGAACAAACAAATCTTTAAGGTGATTCAAAATTTATGATGCAAAACTTAAACAATGGACTCATTATTTTGCCGCGCATCAACGCCCCCTTACACATTTTCCCGATCAATCGAATCAACCCAGAGAGTACAACCTTAATCGAATTAATTTTATTATAACAAATCGCTTCTACTTTTTTTGTTGTTGTCAGGCTTGAAATATCGTTGCTGATCGGCGCTGAGAATTATGGAAATTTGGTGCAGAGAACACAATTCCATTGTTTCACAAAAGCAACCTGTTCCTGATTCTGACAACAGGTTGATCTCCGCCTTTTAGGCGCCTAATGTAACTAATACTCCCAGATCAGATCAATTCTTAATCATCACTTCCCCATTTACAATTCTTCCGCATACAATTGACAGATCTCTCTCTCTCTCTCGCTACAAATTTATTCCAACAAAACCAGTCTGGCCTGCCCGCGAGAACAAACCACACCGGCTGTGTTGATTTTTTAAATATGCCGCTATTCACGTACCAATTAAAGCGAAATATTTGTCAAGTAGATCAATCGATTCTCCCTGCTTTAATGTAAATGACTTGAGTCAATATTGTTGAGCAACTGTAACTTTGATATAGCCGCGCGGCCTATTAATAAAATTCATCCACAATTATTATAACTGGACATTCATTCGCCTTTTAAACATTACAATTTGTTATTAATCAACTTTAAATTCATCTTTTGCAAGTACCGTCACGCTTTTTCACTCAATTATCAATGAAAATTAATGTGGGAAACGCGTTTCATGGTGCAATTGTTTGAATTAATATGAAAACCTCAAATTTGAAAAACAGAGAACAATCTTACCCTCAGGATCCAAGAGTCGAGTAACACCGTATTCTTTTTCCACGGCATGGAAGGCACGCTCCAGTCGTTCACGGGGCCGTCGTGTCCTAGCATCTCGCCAGTCGATGAGGTCAGGACGGTTCCTATGAATAAGCGCGGAGAACGCCAGTCCATCTCGCCAAGATGAAGTGAAATCGTTCACTCGAACGCCAGGATAACGGGCTGTCGATCGTTTCGCCCATCGCAAAAGTGCTTCTCTCGCTGTTAAGTTGTCTTCTTGACCTACTACAATATCCGAAATCTAAAAATAGACAATAAAAGAGACAAAAAAGGCATTTATTATTCACTGTCATCATCCATTACACGAAATTTCAATTTTCCGCTTTACTGTATTCCCCAGAGCACCAGCAGAGATGCCAATTATTCAAATATATGGATATTTAAGTAAACAAATATACTTATATTTACAATCGTGTAATTGTTACAAAATATTTATACTGTAATTTCCATACCTCAACAGAGATTAATATTTGCATTTAAATGAAACCACATCTCTCTTTCACGGAAAATCAGCAAAATCATTCGTTAGATCATTTTATGCGCACAATTCTCATTCATAAATAAAATCTTGCTCGTAATGGACTTTCTAGGCTCGCTTAGGTGCTTAAGTATAATAAACTCAATTATCGTCATTAAATTACTTTCAATAAGCGGATACTTAATGTCGTCATTTTGCTTTTAAAAATGCGATCAACTATAATCATTCAGCTAATAATTATTCAGCACATGTTGTTGGGTGCTGCAGATCGACAAACGACAATCGATGCCGATGGAGGAAAACAAAAATATTCAAGTACGTTGTCTTTGCTCTTTGGTACCGCGCGACTGATTGGTCCGTGTAGGTAGCACATCAGCAAAGATGTCATTCCGGCCATACCTATAATCCAATATTGACGACTCGTTATTTGTTTATTGTTCAATTAAATCTAACCACATTTTCGACAGACTTGAATCGAAGAGAAAAAAATTGGTTAAAAACTGTTTTGAAAGAAAAATCCAAATGGTACAGTACAGAAAACCTACAAACATAGTTCTCTAAAGCGATTCGGCCTGGCACCAAGTCAAATCAACATTACTTTATAAGGCATAGGTTACGAAAAAGTGAAGAAATCTATGACAATCGAATTGGTACGCTTCTCCCTGATTTGTTTGTACTCCAACTTAGATAGATCTCGCATGCCTTAATTATGACTATCTGTTTGTGTCCAGCCCATTTTGCAATATTCTCTACAATGATCTCCATTTTTTTTAAATATGGAAACCTGATTATTATGCTTTACATTGATCCGACATGCATTTGAGATTCCAATTAATCAAATCCATTCATCTAAAACCTATTCATTCATAACACTTAATATTCCAGTTTCTCGGCCATTCCATCCATTTCTGCCTACATTGGCGCATTTTTGGACATACATCTGATCCAAATTTTAAGTACAAGTCCATACCCGAAAAAAAAGACTTCCATAATTTTAATGTCGCCTCTATAAGCTTGACATTGATGTCTGTGGCGGTAGCGCTCAATGTTAACCTGTCTCTCTCAGTTCAGCTACAGAAAATCTGGCCATCATCCATAGATCATACACACAATTCCTCCTCCGCCTTAATATTGTCTCATAACACAGCATATAACCATAAAATCCGATTTACATTGAAGCAATTATATTGGTGAGCTTATTCCTTACCTACATCAATGTCATTTATGTTCACCGATTCAATTCGACTACTCAACATCTGAGTGAAAATTATTGCGAAAGTTTATACAATATCCGAAAACAGAATGTTGTTGTTGATGTCAGCCAGTTGTTGTGGCCAAAACAATATACCTATATATACATACACGGTCCCCACGCCTTGTCATCCATTCTCCGCGACTTTGCATAGAAAATATTAATATTGTGTAAAAAAGTAAATTCAAAATCGGAAGAAGCATCCCTGACCACGCCATCAGAATGGCTAAAAGTAATAAATTTCATAGATCACCGTTTTATACAAAATTACCATATTAGGATGAATTTAGTATATCGCTGTTAATTCGCCGCTGTTCTCTTCTCATCTCTATAGCAGAAAAATAAAAAGATATAGTGACGACAACCACTAAATATACACGACACCATTCAATTCCCACGCCATTCCATCCATCCCATATTTGATTTGGCTTGAGCGCCCCAGACTAAAAATGGCAAAAAACAACAAAACCGGACACCCCCACACAATACCAGCCATTGCCAATTCGAAATCAATTGGGCACGCAATCCAACTGGAGCCACCTCCTAAGCCTGGTCTAACTTTTAATGCCATTCCAATTTTTTTTCTACTGATTTATGTATTTATTCTATGACGAGAGATATCGAGAATTTTCTGCAACAATTTTTAACGTGATCTGGTAAACGAATGATCACAACAAAACAACACTCAGTGGTACAGACTACAGACCAAACAGAATCACTTATAATGTTCAATGTCAATAATCAAGTGCACAGTCTTTATAAGTGCATCTCAAGTACTATTTACTCCACTTCTTTAAAGGTTAATAGTCTGCTGTTGCCAATAATTAGCATTTTATTACGTCACCTTGGCTTTCTTTGGCCCTCCACCATCCGATATTGACTGGAAGACAATCTCAGAAGTTTCCCTGGTCGCCACATTACCCCTTTCAGGATACGCAGACTCCTCAGCCCGGCTCAGAGTGGTGATCTTTCGCACCATTTGAGTCGTTATTCTGCGATGCCCGTCTGGCGCCTTTTGCGACAATTGGGTCGTCTCCATACTACTGCCCAGTACCTCTGTAGCCAGCCGTTTGTTCCGCACGATTTTATCCACACTCGGATCATTGTCATATGGCGAATATTTGCTGACAACATTATTGTTATAGCCATTATTTGTGTGCACCACTAATTCCTTGGACATTGAATTATTGTCCATAATCTGGGGTAAACGGTTCGAATGATGCGGCGCTTGGTACGGCTGATAACTGGACGGATATTCAGTGATCAGGGCTTCGATAGTCTTTTCATGTTTCACCTCATGCTCAAACTGTATGGCACGATCGTCCAAATTGGTCGTTATCGGCGGTCCTCTCGATGATGACGACGACGATACCGATTTCAGATTGGACTTCCTAATTGGCACATCCACAACACCATTCGCTCCATTAGAGCTGGTCGTCTCACGGGTGGCTTTGACAAACAGGCGACCAGGTGGTCGGAATTCATCATCGATTTTATACATCGCATAAACGATTCGTTATTAATTCGCACTTCACTTGTATTTATTTTTTTCTTCAATTTTAATTTTTCCAACAGTTCGTCGTGTTAGCCAATGGGGTTTTCATTAGATCATTTGTTAATTATATTAATTTTATATAACAAAAATGATTCCACGTTATTGCCAATCGTAGGCTATTAATCTGACCAGGATAAAAAAATAATCACAAAACTTTAACTTCACAGTAGTCACCACTTGTTGAATGTTCTTCTGCACGAAAAGTCACAACCATTTTTGTTCTTCATTTTTGACCACTTATTGAGTCTCGGTCCAGGGGAGAAAATTTTTGATCCATAGAACAATGCCAAATAAATATTTTTACCACTGAATATATGTATATAACATCCGACAGTCTGTGGCGGATTAAAGAAGACAAGTTCTTCCTCTTGTGCTTCATCCCAGGGTACAAGAAGCAGCAACAGATTCATTGCCATAACACCATTGTTATTGTTTCAACTCTTCTCTATACTAGCTAGAGAGAACCGTACAAAATGGAACCATTTTATTATTACTCTTGTTATTTCTTTCTTTTACTTTTTATTTACATTTAAACAATTATAAAAAATAATAATAATAATGGCAACACAAATGGTGGCACTAAAAACCGTTCCATTCTACCTCAAATGATGATGATGAGGTTGGGACCCGCTCTCTGACAAAATGTATTATAATAAAATGCTGATTGTCGGTGCTCATGGACTGTATAGTTCACATAGAAATGCCTTCTGCTGACTTCTTTTTTCCTCACCATCTATTTATTATCGCTATTATTATTAACATTTTCCCGGTTTTATTATTAGATTATGTATTAGACATTTGGGCTTCGGATTTATAAATAGGAGACTAAATCAAAAGAAGCAGGTGTATGCTAAGTAATTTCTGTAATTGTTATATATTAAAATAAATTGCTATAAATTGATTCAATTTAAATAAGACGACTCTTTTTCTAAACCTTCCAACAACCGAACTTGGTTCTTTAAACGGAAATCGCACACAGCACTACAAACTTTTCGCTATTCAAAATTGAAAATTCGTTTATTTGAGCACCAACAAACCCAATGACAATAGTCTATAGTTTTTTTGTCCATAGTAATGACAATATAATATTCATTGACACTATTACTCAGGCAGAGTCAACAATTATTAGAGGTGATCATTAAACAATGATAAACACTGTTGTCCACTACTGTCTCTTTTCTCATTTTAGAACCTTATCGTTCTATTCTTATCTATATATATACTTCAAAAGCACGTCAAAACAATATAATAACCTTTATCTATTACAAAGATTCTACGGTTCCAACACAAACTAATGGAACAAATAATCGATTCTTGGCCGATAACCCACTAATTACTTATAAACAACTATTGATTTTGTATCGTTTAACCGTTTCCTACATTTTGCTCTTTTCTAATTCCAATAATTCAATTAGAGGGTCAATTGGTCAATCCATGTCATCATTCTGTATTAAATGGTTGTGACTTGTCCGCAGAGAATCATTTATTGCAATTATTCCAATTGATTGCACTCAAATCCACAATTCACATCAAACTATCCACATATCCACTTGCAATTTAGCCATTCTATACATTTATTTACCCGATTTAGTAATATTTAGTTAATATATAGAATAACAACAGAATAAATAACAATTGAACTTCACAAAACAGCACTGTTAAATCCACTGATCCGCATACAGAAATTGGAGGAATCTCTTTCCAATTGTAAAAATTAAATAAATATTATCTATATAAAAAAAACACACAGAGCCAACAATAAAATCTCGGACAGGTAACAACTGACATGTATCGTGCACAACGTTTGTTGAACTTCAACTAACTCGACATACCGCAGATAATTATTATTATACCGAAACAACAAACGCCACCTATATTCGCGCTGACATATTACTATACTACGCTACTACTATACTCCTTCCCCATCTATCCATCCAGCCATCCATACTTTTAAACACACCGTCAACGTGTCTTTCTCTCCTCTGCACAGCACAGCACTCTACCTCCAGTCTACCACTCTACACACCGCGCGTTCTGTGTCCATAAAATATACCCCAATACCTTCGTGTGTCATTTGTAAACAAAATATTCTTCTGATCACTGTGTAAGTGCCAGTGTCCAATGACAACACACAAGTGTAGTCAAATTACAGAGCAGTCGTCGTCCATCCTGACATGGACACATCAACACACCGTCACAGTGATGCCCATGTCGTCGGCATAGGTCAATTGGAGTATGAATGAATCTGAATTGCTGAATGAAGCCGTGTGGCTATTGTTGTGTGTCTGCTGTTCTGCCCAAACAGAAGATAATTGTAGCGATCTCTCTCTCAGGCTGGAGAGCCAGTCAGCGTCGTCGTGACAGAGAGTGTACATTGGCATTAATTTTGCCATTTTCCCTTTTGGCGAATATAACAAAAAAGTTAATTAAATTCCCAACCATAATGAATACCTCTTTCATTATTATTAAATTTGACCTTCACCGACACTGAAACCTACACACAACAACTGAAATCAAACCGACCATATGATATTTATTAAGGGATTAGTCAACAAACCCCACTTGCTTATCGAATAGAAATTCCCAATCTTTTATGGTCCCGACTTGGCGGGGCTCTAAATAACCTACAAACAAACCAAAAAGACTACCTCCCCCTAAAAAATATCGGCATTTCTTTATCATCAAAAGTCACTTCTCCTCGACCAAGAATTAGCTATAGATAAAAATTTCAATATCGCGCGACCGCGAGAAGCAATAACAGTGCTTTTCACACCATATGTTCGATAGTTTTTATTTTTTCCAGTGCCATAGGAGCGAGCAGCCTATACAACAAACAGACACACATAAACACTCCATTGACTTAACGATTATTATGATGTAATCGAATGTTTATGGGTACAATATGCCGCCATTTAATACTATTAATCCTATCAACTGAAATTGCTCATATACTCGTCCAATTTAATTACAATTAAATCCAATTCCCGAAATTGTACCTTTTAATCAAATTACCTTCACAAACACACACTTCAATCTAGAATTAAATATAACGTTGAGGACAACAATAAAAACATTATTTGAATGAACATACCGAAAAATTACATCTGCAATTCTCTACTTGTTATGCTTGGCTGACTACTGCTGCTTTGGGAAAAAAAATACAGCCAACCAACAGTACTGACATTCCAGCCACAGTATTCACACTCCGGAATAGCATTGTATGGTAAAAGGTTTTTTCCAACAATCAGTAGACCAGTTTTTGCCATTTTCTCTTGGTTTTTGGGCAGTGGAAAAAAAAAGATTATCTGAAATTTTGCACATTGACATCAGAAGACGAAAGCCATTCAATTCACTGAAACCATTAATTTGGAACAATTTTGGACAATGACCCACTGCTTAAGACGCCAACTTGAATTTAATCCAACTTCTGTTGAAGCTCTGCTGTTCACGGAAATGCTCGCCGATTCCGTGAACCACTTTTTGTACCCCTATCGTTTTCTAAAATAAATACCATCTGACCTCACCCACATTAATTCGGTCCACTAGTTTAGAATGACTGCTTGTTAGGGTGCCCAGTTTATTTTCCCATTAAAATGTTTTCCATTCATATTGTTCCATCCTTTCAATTCAATGTGACCTTAAATTGCAACCAAAACTCTGAAACCAGAACCAAATATGCAAATCGTTGGCGTAAATTGGCCAATTTAAAAAAGTTAATTGCTTAATTACAACAATATGAATCTGTTTATTCTTTTTAAATGTAAAGGAACTGTATTAAAATGAATTGTTTAATTGATATTAAGATTTCAGATTTTGGAATGTACATTTCAAATTAAATAAGACTAATAATATGAAGGGAAATAACAGGAAATTGAAATGTTTTACTTTGCTAGGTTTTGTTAAATTATCATTTTGCACTCCCGTATCGAAACATACGCTTTTCGATATCTATTAGAGTTTCGTAATGTTACACTTTATCGCACTCAGTTAAAATTTTGAATTTTTATTTCACTAGTGAAAAAAAAATGTAAACTATCCAACAAATTTGTCTGAAAGTCAAAATTTGGTCGCCATTGTTGCCCTTAAACTACACAAAATATTGGTCTCGGCTATGTCATAGGATCGTGATTATGTTGAAAATTAATTAACGTTTCCTGTTTTAAAATTTTAATATTTAATGTTTCAACAGTTATCTGCATATAATTTGGCTATATATTGGCTATATATAAATATTAGAGATAAATCTGCTTAACTGTATTGTAAGTATATTATAGTAATAACCTTATATTGCTTGAAATGGAAATTTATTTTACATAAATTAAAGCAAACAAATGTTCCATGTCACAATGAAATAGGCATTTGCCTTATGACCAAGTAGTAAAGAGGAAACAAACTCTATTAGTTTGAATTCCAATCGTTAACGGTAACTTTACAATTTAAGATTTCACTTGAAACATTTGTGAAGCATGTCAATTTTTTAATTTTCCTTGTAAATAATGAAATTTAATGTGAAATTGTAAAACTGTCAGTGCTCATGAGTGGAATGCAAAAAACGTTATGCCCTGCTCGAGTGTAAAGTCCTGTTTTTTAACTTAGAAACTATGAAACACTCGTCTTCGGCTCGAACGTTTCACACTCGTTTCACCTGTTAAAAACAGTTGACTTTGAACCCTTGTAACACAAATAACTATTGTATAAACTTAAGTTTTATCCTATAATTTACTAAAGTTAACTGTTTCTTTTTAAATTGTTCTTTCATATAAATAAATCGAAAAAGGAAATGCTAAAAAAACAATTTAAAATACAGGAAACTTTCACTAACGAAAAAAAACTTATTGGAATCGTGATATGGATTTTTCACAAAAAAATAATTAATATTTTATATCACAGTGGAATTTATTTATAGATATTGCATTATACATGGATTGATTCCAATTTGGAGAATCTATTCCACCGCCCATAGTATCCATTTCATGGAAAGCCTCGACAAACAACAGATCCTACGCGTAAAAATTACTGTCACACCTATCCAAACTGCGTGAGTGGTGACAATCACAACATGTTATCATCACCGCTGAATGTTATTATTTTTCTCGATAAATTCGCCGATTTTCAAGAAGCTGCTAAAGTCATTCGTTTTGCCAAATATTGAACAGAGGCTGATTGAAATCGGTATCGTTCCATTAAACACATCCCATACATCCGGACTGGACACTTTATAGCGAATACCGTTTCATCATCACATCTTTATGAATAATTTATTTAAAATCTGTTTGTGGATTTGCGCGGATTTTATTGGACAGCCAAAAAGTGGAAATGAATTTTGACCAAATTGGATCGGCAATATTTTTTGTATCTTATTCGATTTCCCCTACAACTGCTTTTTAGTCAAAAAATTCTGAATGAGTTCCTTACAAGGTTAGCCTATTGGATTAGTCGGCGGCTATGTGGGCAGGGGCTCTCGGGGCATACACATCACTTTATACCCACTAAAATTTCGTGACACACATAAATAATTTACCTACAAAGTTTGATCTTGCTCCACTAAACACACTTTATATTTATCGAATGATATAATTCTGTCATATACGCTTTTTAACATGATCTTGAAAATCAAGTACAAATTGCAGCCTATATCTTAATGGCTCCGTCATCGGTGAATAAATAGCGTAAACAAGCGTAGGCGGATAATTATTGTTTTACCAATTAAATTTATAGGTGTTTAAAAATCCAAACTGGGGAATACGAATACGACTTTGTTGTAAACGGGCAATTAAAAATTCATCGCTTATTTTATTACATACCTGGAAATGCAAAATAATCGTCCATATCAAGCCTAGAGTCAGTTTTGGATTTCCGTCCACGATGTCTTCGGCTCGGATGTTCACCAATTTGATCTTTTTGTATCGCAGAAAGTCAAGCGCCATTTGAGCATTTTGCAGCATATGGAAACGCATTTTGCCTTTCTCCCTTGGCTAAAAAATAAATAAAACACAAGTACAAGTCAGTTCCAACTCAATTTGAATTCAAATTAATATAGCAAAAATACTTACAAGATGCTCGCCAGATAATACTTCCAAGAGGGAAAGGAGATTGTGTCCATCGCGCAGATCCTCAAACAGGTCATCAACACGCCGTGACGCCTATAGCGAAAGAGCAAAGCAAATTTCAATTAACCACCTTCTCCATTAAATAGCAATAAAACACTCCATCACATACAATACAATATACACATTAATCAGAAACCCAATCCAACCGAATCAAATTGAAATTAAATAAAATCAAACAATAAAAATGTGTGACAAAAATCGAAAGTGTCGATCATCCGTAAATAATATAATATATGGCTAAAAAATACAATAACAAAAAACTTGTATAGAAGAAGTTAGAAAAGCACGATCGTGCATTCGTTTAAATATAATTAAAATAAAGCTTGTGCCGTCGCTGGTTATTTCTCATTCCAATTGAATAGAAGAAAAAAAAATCAAACATCGATAATAATGACTTACTGCATGAGGGCAACAGGGTGTTCCATTGGTAATTACACACACATGAAGTAACGTATAGGTCTGAAATGGTTCATTTTGATATATAATGATCACATTTGAACAAGATCATTTTCTGAACTTTGATTGTGGTGATTTATTAGTTTATAGCTGTGTGATTTCGCGAAAATTGTGCATTGAGTGAAAAGTGCGCGATCATTCAAATGATGGCTTCTTGATTTCTGCGTATTTATCTTTCATTTAAACAAGACCATAATGTAATAATTTTAGTGAAAACCGTCAATTAATAAATTGAAAATCTGTGCTTAAGTGGAATATTTTTGGGTGAATTTATGGTGCGATTCAATTAACACAAATTTCAATATTCACATTTTAATTGAAAGAATTGTAAACAGCAATTATAAATCGCTCAATTATCATAAAGCCAAGCCAATTTTCATTTTGTTTTTTCGTTATAATAAATGACCAGCTGTTATCATTTTTCGGGGTGCAATCATGATTTATTCCCATTCACTCTGTGCGTTGTCTGTGATATTTTAGTTTTGCTTCTTTATTTCGCGTTGCTTCATAAAAATTGATAATAAGTAATGTTGAATTTACAACAAAAGTACATGCAGAAGAAGAAAATGGTATTACCTTCAGATACTTCCAATGCTATGACGGCACAAATGTCCATGTCGTTTCAATGAAAAAAGGCAAATAAATGGAAATTGGTGAAAAGAAAGCTCTTGTAAAAAGGTTATCCTTAATATTTCTTGTCTATACAACCATAAAAACAATTTTGTAAATATTTTGCAATATTTCCATCAGTTTTATTAATCTGATGCACGCCTCCTCTACAATTTACATGTATATATTTCGTAATCATTCCATAATGCTATTTAAAAAGACAATGAAATGAATGACAACAAGGTGGGCTTCTTGCTCCACTCCATATCTTCCCAAAATGGACCACAGTCCCTGTTTTGCATATTGTGATCCAAAAACATTTTATCTCACTTCTCATCAGCACACAGCATCATTAGCATTTATTGGCTCGACTCCCGGCCTTTTTGAAGAAAAAAAAACAGATCGCGATTATCGGCACTCGATAGTCAATAATAATACCTTTAAAACCCCAACCCGTAAATAGGCATAGAAGCAAATAAAATGAACAAAATTATTATCTAGTGAATAAGGTATTTACTTGTTTATTCAATTTTGCCAATAACCATTCCTATTTCTCAAATTACATTCGTGCTGTTGGTCATTTTAGAATTAAATACATCTTTCGTGGTTAATACTATTTAAAATACTGTTTGAAATTGACAGAAATTTAATATTATTTTTAAAAATTACATCAGCCGCCGTTTTAATATTCTCTCTCTCCAAATTCTGAACAATGTACAAACAAAATATTCGTACTACGATTCCCGCCAAGATCTCATCACCAACATGATCAGGTAAATGAAAATATCGACAAATTCATATTTCGGGGTCCGCCAAATCTATATAATGCCAAATAGTTTGTTTGACTACATTGTTCGCGCACGATGACATAATGGAATTGTTTCTTTATGTGACACACTGTGGCCATTATAAATTTCGCATATATTCGCGGTTTTCTTCATAAAGACACGTTTTTCTGATAGGGACGGCGCTGCACAAAACCGCGCCAAAATGTGTATCATAACATTGACACACATTAGGCTCATTTACATAAACTTGGATAAAGTTAGTTTTGCATTCCCCCCATGTTCACTTTTTTCTCTCTTTCACTTTTTGCGCGCAAAGCTTATAGAGATAATAATTTGTTTAATTTGTTGTTACCGCAAATTTCTACTACACAACAATTTGCAAATAAATGTACACAGCCAGATACAAACTCTCCATCAAGTTAAACACGGCTCGTAATAACTATTAAGTGAACTAATTGGCATCATAGTTTACAAAGTTGTTGTTACCGGGCATGTTAGAGGCCTTCTTATCAATCGATCAACATTAAAACTAATTTCTATGATACTTTTTCCGGCCTTTTTCCCTCCCCATTATTGCTCTCAATTCTTGCTATTTGCAAATAAAACTTGATCCAATACACTCCTTTTCCCAACAAACAGTCCAAAAGATAACCAATAACAGAGGAGCGGTCTTTGGTTTCACAAAAATTACTTTACATAAAAGGAATGCTGCTCTTAATCATTCCTTAGGAATTTACTTTATATTATAGTGTTGAAACCCCTCTATCTAGAGAAAATTATACTTCAAAATCTTTATGCACTTTTGTAGCTTAAAATTGATATTAAGGCTAAACCCTGTAGAAAGACAACGTAAAGAAATAATAATATTAAAATCATATTTGTACACAAAACCAATACAAATGCAAGATGGCGAACGTCTCAATTTGGTAATTTCCAGACACAATACATTTCAAGCAGTTAGTTTAAAACAGAGTTTGAAAGAGAGGTTGAAACAAAGCAAGCTGTTCTTTTTTGTATGAATTTAGCTTGCTGCCTTTCTAGGTGGCGCACGTCAATTATAACACTCAAATTTGATCTGTCAAAGTCGTTATTATATCAGAAGTGCTTTAAAGAATTCTTTAAAGCACGTGGGCTTTTTCTTTATTATTAAAGTGTTACCTCCGTAAAAGAAATCCATTAAATTTATATAGTCATCAGTTTTAAAGGGAGTGGCTAACCTTTAATTGGCCAGTATTATCGATTTTTATTTGAAAAACCACCTTTTGGAAATTTTTTAACTACGCCTTGCGACTCTGCGTAAGAGATAGATGCAAAATATTTCAAATTTTTAATTAACAAACTTTTTAATTAAACAATTATTTTTCTTATTTTTGTGTAAATTTATTTTAAAAATGCATACAATTTTGTATAAAACACGGGCGATAAGCATTATCAAACACTCGGGCCTTCTTTAAGGCACTCGCTACGCTCGTGGCTTAAGCCAACAATTATGTTTAATAATGCCCTATCTTATCGACCTTGTTGTATAAATAACTATTAAGAACAAAGCCAATTTATTGGGATATTATTGGATCTAATAATATCACATAAGAATGCAAATTAAGATAGATAAAGATCTATAATAAATAACATTTTGAAAATCGATGTAAATACATTCAAAAATTGCCAGTGTTAGGAACTTTTATATTGTTTTCTTTAAAATATATTTCAAATAATTTGAATATATTACAAAATCTGATAAACCAAATTTCTAAGAGACAGAAGATTTAAATCACAATAAAAACTTAAAAAATAAAACAACAAAGGATAACACAATTTCAAAATAAAAAACTAATGTGTATCATTTAACATAAATTTCGAATAAAAATAAATTAACTTTTACTTTACGCTTAGCTAATTTGCAATTCATCTCTAAAACAAAATTTCAAATGGGCTATTGGAGCAACTTTTCGCTGATTTTAAAACTTTTAATAAATTCATATCGCTTTAAATAATAAATGGATCGTCAAATGAATAATCAATTTTTTTTCTTCTCTCTCTTTGCAAAGAAAGACATTTACTTTATAATTAAACAAATGAGCAATAAGAAAATATGAAATTTATGCATATTAATTTTCACCTTCTTTGTATTTTATCTTAGTCATGGGGGGCGACAACATTAAGCGTTAAATTGGAATTGTTTTACGTAATATCTGATCTCTCTCTACACTCTACACAATGATTACTTACGACGAGAGACAACGACCCTGTGTGCGCTACGCAATTTTGCTCATGCAATTTCTTCCAGAGCAGACTAGTCCAAACTCGCCAAAAAGCGCATACTGGATTCATGACTCAAACGACCTTATGCCTTTATTTGACATCCGTCGAAAAAAAACAACAAAACATACTACAACAAATCGCACAACAAAACGTAAACGGACAATGGCAAATTTATGTGCCGCCACCACCAACTTTTCTTGCAATTTGAATCGCACAAATCATCACCATGCCGCCGCCATCGTGGTCGTCGGCTTCTCATCAAGATGATGATTAACTTTTTCCAGATGCAATTCAAGAGTATACAGTACACAGTGAAAATGTTGACAAAACAAAATCAGCTACGTTCGCGAAAAAACCTGTCAAATATGAGACAGCCTTTTACGGCACTTTATACGCACGGTTACGTACATACAGTGACCCAAGGTAAGACAAGGCTCTCTGCTCTCTAAATACGTAATTGAATACGCGTTTCCAGAAATCGGTCGACGAACGCAAAACGACACAATCGACAATTCATAACTCACTATCTTTTCTTTATTTTTCATTTTTTAACGTATTCTTTTAAATCAAAAATAAACATAAATATACGAATACAACCGAAAACAGTTTTGCGATAATTGTTGCAGGGCGGATTTTAAAGAACCCCATTCATTATACAACCGACAGTGACATAAATTACCGATAACATCTACATATAGAGTGCACTTCTTGTCTGCCTGCCTGCCTGCTTTTCGAACCTTGGCTATATACCCGGTGACGATCATTCAAAATGACATGATTACTGAGTACACAGCAGTCAGACATGAGGCAGTCATGAAATATTAATTAATTTAAAGTCTCCATTTAATTATAATTTTAATTACTTGTGTGCTTACGATGATCTTCAAAAAATCTCCACGAAATGTCACAAATTATGAACGTTTAGTATGTGCTCAGCTAATTATGTATTTACTTAAAAGAAAAAAAGCATAAATATAAGCTTTAAATTATGAAACTAATCCATTTATTGCAAAAAGAGACTTAATTTTAGTATTTGTTTGTGATTAAAACCGAATCAATCAAATTAATGTAAAGAATTGGTGGTATGGTAGACCTTATTCACAATCATTGTAACGATGCACGATAACGTATTAACTGGTGTATGGTGGACAGTCATACGCCCCTCTACGTATATCGCCCTAGCTCTCCCTTCCTATCACAATTACTGGCCCTCTTGCTATAGATACAGTAATAGTTAAGTATTGGCACCTTATGATGGGATAAGAAAAAAGTGATTATTAGGCCTTAATGCCATTCGGTACCGCACACTAGGGCAGTAAAGGCCTAGCCACTTTTCAGGAGATGTTCAATTTAGACAGTTAGTATGAATTAAATCAGTGAATGATTGTATAAGGAAATAGGTTAGGGTTGGTAGCGAATAAACAGTTAGAAAGGTAAATATTCGATTTAAAATTTATGTAAGTTTTAGCCCTTATTAAGAGCAAAAATTACACACTTATCTGACGGTATTGGATAAAAGATTAATTAATAAGTACTTAATTATGATAAATAAATTATAACTTCGCTACAGACATAAATAATTTCCACATCTAATGTAAAAAATTAATTTTACATAAATATTAGGTTGTCCCATATGAAGCTTTACACCTGGAACCCAAATTTTCAAACATTATAACTAGTAATGTCAAATTTCGATACTTTCAATTATAAAAGAGTACTGATTACTTTTTTTAAAGTATCAAATCTTAATTATTCAATATTGATACTTTTTCGAAATACTATTTCTATGTAATTTGGTAATAGATTTCTTGATTTGGAAAAAATATCAATATCGAATTAAGATTCGATACTTTAAAAAAAGTAATCAGTAATCATTGATATCGATATTTGACATCACTAATTATAACTTTTTTGTCTTTCAATACTTTTAACTGAAACAAACTGCATTTTAAACTATATATTTCTGGTTATAATCAGTAATAAATGATGGGATATCTAATGTATTCTGTTCTCCAGTAGCTTAAGTGCTCTATAAAGGATAAAATCATACCCTTCAAATAGGTTTTATAAATGCATATAACATTTAACTTGACTTATATTAATAGGTAACATATATAACTATTAAAATTATTAATGAAAAGCACATTACAATGTTAGATAATGACTTGGTGAACGACGTGGTGTGGGCCACACTAGTTGTAAAGCTTCGTATGAGACAATCTAATATTTCCATAAAACATATTTAAGATAAAACAAAATCTAAACCAACCAAAATTCTCAAGGATTTATTAAAATCTCAACACCAATTGAAAAAATCAGATCAGATTCCAACTTTTTCTCACTGAGTTCTGCACAGCATTTTAACTGACCTATATTTAAAAATTCTTCGGTGGAATTCCTCTCTCCATTTGATTTTTCAACCACATTCTTGGGCTTCACCTTTATTGCGGCTATTCACTGAATACATGATCTTCAATCTTCATCTGTTTGATCGCAATAAAAGCTTATACACTAGTGCTTCTAAGAGTATTGTACTATTTTTTGATTATCTCTAAAGATCACTTTACGTCTGAGGTTGTTCGATTAATTTCGGGCCATCAGATAGTGTCAAAAGCTATTCACCGATCAATCATGTCCCCCCAGTCAGTCATCAGTTGATGATTAAAGAAATCAAACTTTATGGAACATAAACAACATTACGGGTTCTATTGTAAACACAATGATGAATACCACACACCAAATGAAATATAACTGAATTGATATTCGTTTCGTTTGTAGAGAGCGCGATATAGTAATTGACTTTGGCTTTGATTTAACAAACGAGTTAATTAAAATTGGACTCTCCCTTGCCCGCTTTGCGTCTCCCCTTTTTATAAAGCCAACACTAATTTGCTACTACTCTTCTGATAAAAACGTGTGCGCGATTTTGACCGACCTCAAGCCGGCAATAAAATCAATTGAACAAAAAAAAACCAACAAATTGGATAGAGAAAAAAATTAATTAATTCTTTATCGAATAGATTAGACATTTTATTGTTCTAATGATCTGCGACTTCGACTCTTTAAATGCTGATGAGACATAGAATACATGGGTTATTTGGGATAATGAAATGGAATATTCTACTTTTTCTATTCAACACTGGCGATGATGATGATGAGAATGAGAAAAATAACACAAACAAATCGTTACAAATAATTATTACGTTACTACTTTTTACGGAATTCTAAAGAAATTCACAAGTAACTGCAATATAGCCATTAGTTGATTTCAAGCTTAAATACATAAACTGGGAGCGCCACTCAATGCTATTTTCATTTCATTGCTTGATTCTATTTGCCGTTTCAATTTGATTAAATTCGCGAATTTTTTATTTGTTGCTTCTCTAGTAGTGGATTGGCAATCGATCCATTAGTCATCGATCAGAGAGAAGCTAAAAATGCTATTTGACAACCCCATCCAATGCATTTTAATCGATATTTAATCCGAATCTAAATGCAAAAATGCTATATATACCCATATAATTTTACACTCACGATCGAGAGTGCTATTAATCCGTAATAAAAACTCAAGTATGTATTTATATAATACATAAATATAGAGAGACTTTTAAAAAAATGGCCAAGCCAGTTAGCAAGAGATCACCAAGTGAGCAGGCATTACCTTTTTCAGATGTTTGTTAACCCATTTTGTAAACGTTTTCTTCTGTATGGCATCTCGTTCATCTGGAAAAAGAATTCAAAAAATAGAATTAATAAAAATATTCAAAGATTTCTTCTTAAAGCGCGCGGCACAACATCAATTTCAACAGCTAAGCGCCAAAAATAAAATCATTTCATACAAAATCACAATAACAATATGATAAATGACTGAATCTTCAGAGTATCACTGGACTGGAAGAACAGCAGACAGACACTCTGATGATTTAGGGAGATTAAAGAAGAAACTGGGTAATTTGAATTTGGCACAAGAAGGAATTGTTATTCTAAAGCGCTTCTTCTTTGGTTACTGCTAATGCTGTTGCTGCTTCTTGTGCGTTCTTTGGCAGAAGCAACGAAAAACAAACGGATCGATTGGCCAGCGAGAAGAATCTTTGATTCCTTTGTTCACCAGCATCCAGCTCTCTCTGGAGCTGACTGGTGTGTGGTGTCTGCTAAAAAGAAGAGAGCTGATGATGATGACCCAAACAACATTTTTTCTCATTTGTCTCTTCTTCTCCTCAACAACAAGAAGAAACCCAAGTTAAACCGGGACTCAACAACTAATTTTAACAAATGAATGTCTGGTTGGATTTTTTAAAAAAAAAGCCAAAATTCCAATAAAATGACTCCCAAAAAGACCCCAGTTTTGCAAATGTTTAACACCAAAAAATTTGCACTTGTCTGAATGACACACCAGAAAAAAGTTTCATTTTTGTTTACGTCAAATTGTTTCCTTCCATTCAAATTTTTATTCTTATATAAACTGGTTTGCGGGAATTTCTCGTTTTGCAAAGTTATGATCTTGCTTAAAGTATAAATTCCAATATTCCAGCAATTGTTCCTTTTATAAACGCCGTCATTGTTCGCTAAATAACATTCCATTGCTAAATATCACATTACAACAAATAGAGAAGATATATGAGATATTATCACGTAATTATTATTTATCAAAGGGTTTCCAATTTCGTGATAAGTTAATTTATCATAATTCCATAGAATTTATTTGAGAAAACAATAGAAAAATAAAATTAGCTTTCAATAAATTGAAATTTAAAACAATAATTTATTCAACTTGATTCACTTTCAATTCAAAGAAATCCCGCAATTCCATTTTAGGCGATTTCGAAATATCCAATATTTTATTGCTGGAATAACACGTCAAACCCGCCTTTGTCTTCTATAAATTTTAAACAAGTTAAAAACCATTCCAATATTCTAAAATAGATTTCTAATAATCTTAAAGGAAACATCAAAACCTTATCTATTTCAACGTCTATTTCTCTATTCTAATTTAATATCAATACCTAACATATAAGAATATATCTAAAAAAATTTACAGAATGTACTCTATTCTGTAAAAGAATGTAATAATGTTTAAGAAAACAAAACAAGCATTATACATTTTTTATGCATTTTTGTTGCTTAATAGTTATTTATACAACAAGGTCGATAAGATAGGACATTATTAAACACAAGGGTTGTTTTAGGCCACGATCGAAGCGAGTGCCTTAAAGAAAGCCCGAGTGTTTAATAATCGACCGTGATTTATACAAAACTTTATGCATTTTTAAAAAAATTAACACAAAATCTTAAAAATTGTTCGAATTTCTGTAAAAATACATGGTGCGGCATCTATCATAAACCACAAGTAAACGTAGTTCATTAGTTCTCCGATATGTGACTTATTTTTAACAAAAACTAACAAAACACAGTGAAACCACGCCCAACGAAAGTGGCGTACATATAAAATTGATGGGTTTCTTTCACTGAGGTCACATTTTAATAATAAAGAAAAAAACTAGTGTTTTAAAGAATTCTTTAAAGCATTTGTGCTATAATAACGACTTTGACAGAGCAAATTTGAATGACATAATATCAATATTAAGCAACCAAAATGCATAAAATTAATAATGACATTCAAGTTTGTGATTTTTTATTATTAAAGTGTGACCAGCGTAAACGAAATTCATCAATTTATATGAAAAAGTTACTTTGATACTGGAGGTTTTACTGTTAAATATTGACAAATTTTGACGAAAATCGACGAGCAATATCCGACACTCTCAAATAACAGTTACGGATTTTTATATTTAAAAATTCTGTTGCGAATTAACATTTTCGTATGAAATAGGAACATAATCATCATTGATAACTACTATCCAAAAATTAGAATTTGTACCGGAGAAATTTAAAAGCGATTACCAATGAAGAGTCTCTAAATTCAATGACCGATGCAATGAAATTAAAGTTTAACAAAATTGCAAAACCACTGGTTTATTTAATTTATATTTCATTTAGGAATTTTCTATCTTTTTACCCCATTGAGCAACAAAGACAGGTATAGCGTACGGAACAGAGCAAACTACATTTCTATAACAATTTAAGGATTTTGTGTTAATTTAATTGAAAATACATAAAATTTTGTATAAAATACGGTCGATATTATTAAACACTCGGGCCTCTTTTAATGCACTCGCTTTGTTCGTGGCTTAAAACAACCCTTGTGTTTAATAATGACTGATCATATCAACCTTGTTGTATAAATAACTATAATTATTTATTTAGTATTGCACTAAAATATTTCAACAAAACGTTGACATTAAATCGTAATAAAAGAAGCAAGGGGACAAATTTGTATACAACTGTGTATAATTTAAATAAAAGTATCACTGCGACCATGATCCACGCAACAAAGAATAGGTAAATGTTATGTAAAAAAACACATATGGGGTTTTTTGATTTAATATAAGACAAAAAATATTCAAATCCGTAAACAAAAATGAGCCAGTTAAACTGGCATTAAGGAGAAAAACTGTTCACCAAGGATACATTTAAAATTAGAGCTAATGAAAACAAAAACTAACATTCATGACAAATTATCTAAAAACAATCTAAAAACCCAACGATGTTCCCGGAAACCGATTAATTTCGGATAAACAAATGATCCAAAATCAATCACAATTATTTAAATCATATCCGGTTTTCAATTACTCCACGACTGACAAGCAAACAATCAAGTGAGAGAGATAGAGAGCGAGAAAAAAGCGTTAAACTAAAACCAACTCGATCCGTCGACAATTACTCGTCGCACTTCCAAAGGTATATCCATCCATCTCTCGGTTTAACACTGAATAGTAAACACCTCCAGAGTAATAAAGGCACTTCACATTCGAACTCTAATTACAATTCACCAGCGACCGACAGACACCAGAGTGATTTATTGGTCGTAATGAATCTCAATCAGTATCGAATAACGTGATTGGAAACTGCATTGCAAATGATAGCGCAAAAAAAATAAATACTATTATAAGAAAGGAAAACAACAAAACAAGAATCGATCGATACACTTAAACCGAAATCGTATCAAATTTCAATTATTTCAAAGAATAAATACAGAAACAAACTAAATAAAACACCGGATCAAACAAATGTAGAAATACTACCGCAAATCGGCTTTGCGAAAAAAAAAACATTGCAATGCAGTTAAATAAAGTGGGCTCAAATTTAGTGTTTTATATGGGAACAAGAATCTGGGTCTGAGAATCCGGTATTTAACGAGCAAACAGTGTCTGCCAGAGAGTCAAATCCAATTCCAGGTCCTTGACTGGTTATTGACTGTCCATAAAATTGCTGCTTGGCTCTTCGCAAATGATGGTGTTCGCCAAAGTTTCACACAATTTCCAAAGCATTTAATACCAATAATCAATAAGTTATGATCGGTTTATTATTTTTCCAAACAAACATTAGTGTCAAACTTGTTAAATTTAGTATATTTATCTTTCCAGTATTTTCTGTTAGAGAGATTCTTGTACTCAACATCTCAAATTCAACCAACAGCAACAACATTGACGTCAATTATTTTAGAGCAAACTTGTTTTTAGAAGAACTAAAAAAAATCTTACTATAGGCACACCATATGACTTTGAACAAGCTTCACAGCTCACACCTGACTTTTGGAGACGATCCTAAGATCTGAACCACCACCACGTACCTATTATATCCCAATTGTCAACGAAATACTCCCAAATACTCATAGTACCTTTGAATTGGGTCAATGATTCCTCATAAACACTCTGATGCTGGCTCTCGTTCAAGTAGGTGCTGTGCTGATTCTTCTGCTTCTTCGCCGGACTGTCATACTGCTCGTAGTGGTTACTACTGCTCGTGTGGTGATGATGATGCTGCTGCTGTCTGGACGATGAGGAGGAATGCCGAACCTTGGTGGAGCTTTCATAGAGCGCCTCCTTTGGATCAAACCCAAGGCGATCCTTGTAGTACGATTGCGTTGACATGATTCGTTTCTTCTTCCAGATTTTCACAACTTTTTTTTTATTTCAAAACCAAAACAGAAGAATTTCCAACAAATTCTCTTTTCTTCACTACTGTGTAATCGCAATTTATTGCAAACTACTAATGGCACTTTAATCGCAAGCTCCTCTTCTCCTCCTTTTCTTTTAGCACACTATCTCTTTTGTACACACTTTAATTTCGGACGGGGGGCTCTATTCTTTCAAAACTATACAATACAAAAAAAACTGTGTCTGTTTGTGTCTATTTTTACGATCATTTACAATATTTCACTTGTCATCATTACACACTGCTGTTTCATTTTTGCAATATACGAGGAGTAGCTCTCTCGTCAAGCTCGGAATCTAATTTCCGAACTTACTTTTATTACCACCACTGTCTTTGTTGTTGGTTTCGGTGTTTCTGCTACTACCGGTGGCAGTGGTACACGATAATGATGGGAAGCTACTGCTGCTGTTGATGCTGTGTTCCATACTAGAAATGTGTGTCTTTGACCGGGGCACAGGGAGAAAGCACAAATTAATTTGACGACTCCGGTAAATATAATTTCGAGAAACTAACACACTACTCTATCCCTCAATTAAGAAAAGGTAAACCCAAACACACAACGAAATTGTCGTCTTTCTATTATTCTCTTCTAAATCAACAATAAAAACTAATTCCATTTCTTACAATCATAAAAAACTAAAGAAAAACAGCTAATTATGTATCTCTAATCAAATTAATAAACATCAATATTTATTAATTTGCGTGCCTCAGAGTGTGATCGCGTGTGGTAGTTGGAAGTGATTCCGGAAAACGAGAAAAAGAGACACACCAGCAAGTGGTGCGCCTTGATTCATTCATTCATTTTCATTCAAGTTTTACTTCTGATTGAGTAATAACCACATCATATACGTATACACACACAACACAACAATGAATCACTCATTTGGCGATTACTAAACAAAATATGCGCCATATGTTCGCAAATTCTCAATGAACCCAATTATTGGCCAGCTTTTGACCAATTGCCCGATAACAGTCCCTATCTGGACGCTTTAAAGCACGTATCTTGGCAATTGAAACAATTAATTTCTTGGCCAAAAACTCAGGAAATTAACAAGTTATTGAACGGTATTTAATCCGACAATGGTCACCAGAAAAAAAAAACTCTTATACGAAAAACTGGTTAAATTTTTGTGATGGCTGAACTTTAAATACAAAACAAATTATGCAAAGACTTAAAAAACAAACGGCAAAAACGTCGCCTAAAATTAGTACTAAATAACTATGCTAATTCTGTCCAATTCTTCAAGGTTGAATAGTTTTACACCAAGTTCGTCCCCATGTTAGTTGTTTCTTTTTATTCCTCCATCGTGTGGTCTCTTCTTCCTTCATCAGTTTTCTTGTCACACCACACATCACATCGATATTTCACCTTCCATTTCGTTAAACCAATTCGCAAGTCGTTGCAACCAAACAAAAACCCACCACACTACACGACATTCATTGTATGATCATTGAAGAACGCCAAAAATCGATCAGCGGATCGGTCAATTATTTGGCATGACAATAAAAGACCAATAATTGACCAATTCAATTGACCACTTAAACTTTTCTAATTATCCCATTATTTCATTACTCAAACACACAACTGGACGTCGTCGTCGCCTATTCTATTGACTTTTTTATGGAGGATATCCGTTTCGTTTTGGGTCTACTCTTTCATCTATCCCTGGACAAAATCTCAACAACACGGAAAAAACCCTTTTAGATAACACAAAGAACCAAGTACTACTTTTCAACAACTGGGTTGAAAAACCGCACAAACACACAGAACTTTTGCACTCTAAATTCCACACAAGAATGTGTCGATCCGTTCCGAGCGAATACCAGGTGAAGACTAAAGCTTTCGACGAAACTTTTATCGAAAATAATAATAATAGACACCGCGTATAAACACCACCAGCTTCGTTGGTGCCGCCGCGCCGCTTTTGCTCGCTTTGGCTGTATGTAATCATACGCTATACACGTACAAAAAGCACGCAAAACTTTGTTGTAAAAATCGGTTGTTTAGCTATATTATATCATGTTCCATGGGAGAGACACAGACAACACCACACCAACTAAAATCCAACCAAACAACACGCCGCAAGCCTCGTCGACCACGCACACATTGTCCAGCCAACACAAATTCTTGTTAATTGAGACAGTTTGCCCAGCTTTTCATCGCCCCAAAAGAAATTCTAGTCCAATTTTTTTCTTTCTGATGTAATTTTGGGAACTTGACAGTGGTACCAAACAGAGAATTAACATCTGATTACAAGTTTTGGGGTTTTAAATAATACAAGTACTTATTACAATAATATCTAGACATTAAAAGATTATCTTCTTAAGAATAAGCTAGAGTACACCCAGATGTTTACCAAATTTGTCCCATCGAATAAAAACCAGACATGCTGATTTTTATTTGCAATTTCGGAATATAGCTAAAAAAACTAAAATTACAAAATAACGTCAAATTTTTAATGGAGGCAATTAAACACTTCAAAATTAAATCTTTTAATTAGTCTTATTATTTTGTTCCAAAAAAGTATACAAATTTAAAAATATTAAAGTCTAATTTACTGTCATAAATTCAAGAAGAACCACAAAACCCCAGATCCCAAACTTTGTAAACCTTAAGAATTAAAGATTGATCCTAGAGGAAATCCATCACTGTAGGTCACGTGAAAAAAGCACTAATTCCCGGAGATTAGCCTATTCTGATCTTATGATCATTAACCACGTCAAATTGTAATAAATTGTCTGCCCGCTCTATGTCCCGAGAATCGAGAATCGTCTCTAGGAGGTAAACGTGTGCTCCAAGTTGGGTAAAGTACACCTCCCATTGAATTGAAATTCGCAAAACTATTGTCAAAGTTCACCTTCCAAACTACAGGCAAATTATTCCACATATACATAAAACACAGCACTCCCATTCGCTGCAAACCTCTGAATAATTAGGATAATTACCCAAAGACAGTACAAGGTTTCTTCTAACTAACCTAACCACCTCCTACTCGTGTGTCTCTTTCCGCCGACATACAAACTATATATCATCATCAGTAATTACACCACAACTATTTAAATCCATTTCAGAAGTTGCACATTTTTTTCGCCGCTTCTACCTCGAAAGATACATAAACACACCTCAAACAAATCATTTGCCAAATCTAACCCATAAACGGTGCCATAATAAATTCGCTATAAAAAAAAGACGAATTAAAGACATTTGTCCAGAAAGAGCACACACAGATCTACAAAAATCCACCTGTCATCATTGATTGCTCCAAGAGAGACTGGGACTGGATCCATAATATAATGATAAGATCGCATTTATCATTAGCGGCATGATGATCGTTAATTTCTTTATTCTAAACACAAAATTGACCACTTTCTAGATTTACATTTAGTCTTTTTCAGTTCATCCTAGATAGGAAAAGAAGCCAGCACAAAGCACACATAACAAACCGTCACAATCCCATTTATTAACACTTAAATTTATAATTAATAGCCCCATTCTATTTGCTTGATTTTTCGATGGTCTTCTTCTCCATCCCATCTACATTCTCCACAGTCTACATCTCTCTTTCTCCACCTATACCGAATACATGTATTCTTTGCGATTCTCAAGTGGCCACTGCTAAGAACCAATTGCCCATTTCAAGTATCTCTAAGTGATCTCTAACGTGCTTTTATGAAATTAAAACCTAATAATAACAATGTAATAAATTCCGTTATTTTCATCCGTAGAACCTCAGCTAATAATAAAAATAAAACACCAACAACACCACAAAAACAATCCCATCCGACCAAATCCATGTCCAATTGCGATAATTTATAGCAAAAATGCAACAACAAAGAGAGAAAGAGATCCTCATCCTCAGTTCTAGAATTAACAATTTACAATCGATAAAAAAAAACATCGAAAGAAATGAGCAATGCAATTTTGCATATTTGTGAGATCATCCGAGAGAAATCCAATGCGAAATCTTTGGCATACCAATGTCAAACCACTCACCTACTTCTTATAATGTCTACCCTACTCTGCCGAGAAGAGACCTGGCAATAAGCAACATCACACACATTTTCCATTTCTTCTTATACCAGCAGTGCCCGCCTAGAAAATCGCAATTCTTCTCTTCATCTCCATATAATCGAGATTCAATTAGATTCGATTCAGCTGTCCATTGAATAACAATTAAAAATCACATTTCCCCAGTGATTGTGGTCCATTGTGTTCGGAGAGAAATTCCAATTACTCTAGTCAATTTTTTCATCATGTTTTTTTTTGGTTATAAAAGTGTTATTTTAATAAACTGTTTTGCAATTTTTCTCTGCAATTCTCCTAAAATTTATGTGCAGTTTCGCTTCATTAAAATCGAATGTTTTGCCACTTTTTCCAATTTTAGCAATACTGGTGTATTTTGCAATAAAATGAAAAGGAGTACTTTGAATAATTATAAAGTCCTTTCATTTCTCACAAAAAAATGTAATAGTCATCATCTTCAGCCTTTTAAAAGAAGCTTCAAGATCTGGAATTAACCAAAACAAAAGAGGAATAATGGCCATGTGGAGTTGAGCAGAGACCAAAAATTCGACCCTCATTGAAACTCCACAGTCCACAACACACATGTCCACCATATGACATGACACTATAGGCATGGAATTCATCAAAAAAGAGAAAATCTACAGAGAAGATGCCGGTTCATTCCTTGCTTGCTCATGCAGGTCTTTTATTGTTTCCATTTTTTTTTCAAACATAGACAATAACAATCTTGCTATTCTTGATAATCTTTATCGTCCAGCAGCAAAGCCCTGACCAATTCTCTATTAGTTTCTATGAAATTAATTCCAATATAATAAACAATCTCCATCCTCCTCCTCCTCCGTTTTCCCAATGCAACTTTTTATTTTTCTCTACTTGAATGTTCACTTGAAAAACAACAAAACCAATTTACATGTGGGTTGAACATATTGCAATTTTGCTCATTTCTCGCCATTGCAAAGTATGCCACAGTTCTCACTTGCATTTTATTATTATGCCACAGACGTGGAGAGGAATAAATCTCGGCGACAGTACATTTATATGTAATATCTGTCGCAATTATAGTTCTTATAATTCCCCTGATCAGTCTGACGCGAAATGAGCAAATCTCTATTATTTGCAGCAAACATCTCCTCTTTCCTCGCGCGCCCGATCGTTCTGTATAAGTAACACGTGCTTGGAATTCCGTCCAAATATAAATATATAGAATATACCTATATAGTAATAAAGACATCTCATGACGATGATGATGATCATTAACAAATGAGATGAGTGACAACTGCTATATTTGCCATTGTACTGGATATATTCGAGCTGAAATCACACAGTGAACATTTTTTTCTCAGTACTTTGCCCAACAATGAGGGGCTTTCTTCGGATTTCATCGGAACCGGGCATGATTCTCTATCTATACAGAGATATATTAATGAATATATCAAGTCTGTCCAAAATGCGTCATCGTTTCAATTTATTCATTATTACTGGATGTGTCCAAATCTATTCCATGACGACATCGACAATAGTGGAAGCGACGATTAATTCTCTTTTCGCACCAAGTCCATACTTGGAACACTCACTCTCGGTTGAAATGAAATCGATTTTTTCCCTTTTATTTTTTTTTTTACCAGATCGACTTTGATCGTGGGTGAGATTGATATTGTCACTTAATTCCTCTGATCAGACAAACATCTATTTGTATCTGTATAAGAATTAGCATGGGCGCGCGCTCAATGGTAAATGTATCAAAATTGCAAATTTACGATATTTCAACTAAATATGGATTCTAACGCCGCCTAATCACAAATTCCAGTCGGTTAAATAAATAACTTGTAAGATAACTACAACCTCTCTATAACCAAGATAATCAACCAGACAAGACCTTAGAAAAACTGTAAAATAGGAGGCAATAAAATTCTCTTTCATTTCACAGAATTCAACAGAACGATCTCATAAAATTTGACAATTTTAAGACATTCCTATTTATGGTTAGTTTGGTGGTTGGCCGATGATCTTCAAGAATGTGATCATCGATCACGAACCGTGGGTGGATCTGACAAATTTCAAGTAGATCGCAGCGTGACTGGTATTGCCTCCCGAACGAAATGGTGGCACTCTCTAGAGAAGCTGTTCAACATGGTTAGAGCATGTTTCACTCTCCACAATCTCTAATCTAACCAGCAATAACCATTCCAAAAATCAATTCTCTAATACAAATGCATTATCAATTTAGTTATTCTCATCTCACCACCAGCCTCTAAAAGCGACTTCATAACCCAGACAGCGAGCAGCAGCGGCTACAAAGCCAGCCAACACGAAAATCTCTGACCACGAGACAGGCGGCGGCACCCAGTTACTTACTTAACCACAAGACTCTTAATTAATTCCTTTTTAGCATTTTTTCCTCTTAATTTTATTTTGAACTTCACTTTGCGCCACTCTCCAGTGTAGGAGTTAATTTTGTCATTAATAATTCCCTCTCAATGAGACACTCGTCGCATTCATTCATAATGTAAATAACAACAACTATGATGTCAACTTGGCTAGAGAGACTAGCAGCCAGCCAGCCACAAGCAACAACCCCACTACCAGCATCTTTCATCATTGGATCGGACAACTGACCGCCATCCGTTCTAAGAAATGTAATTTCAGCAATAATAATAAAAAAATATATAAAAAGCATTAACGTGTTCCAATTAAATTTTTACTATCGAACAAATTAATATCAAACAAATTTGCACTCTATCTAATCGTTAATGCGACCAAACTGGAATTAGCATACGGATTAGCTATTTTTTATAACATTTCGTAACACTGATTTTAAAAGCGAAACTGCAAATATCAACACAACCAGAAATGTGATAAAAGTATCCAGTTGTATCAAAAGAAAGTGTCATAACTTTTCTCTTCATATTTTCTTACATAACTTTAGGAATTGCTTCATTGGGCAAGTTATTCTAACAATTACAAAAAATGTTTTTGTAGTTGAAACATAGTTAATTGTTAGTATTGGTGGATTGTGTTCAGAACCCGAAATGTCTAGCTCTATCTAGATTATCGTTATCTTGAATACTGATTGGACTTTCTAGATAATGACGTATGAAAAGACCTTAGGCAGCATTAGGATTGGGTATTATAATAGTTATTTTCCATTCAAGATGGTTTAAGTTTCGGTTTTCAAGA
>JXOV01017153.1:0-11200 GCA_001014945.1 Clogmia albipunctata | reverse complement strand
AGGTGAGTGTTTCATCTTTTCCGAGTTAAAAATCAGAACTATAGACCCGAGCTGGACATAACGTTTTTTGTACTCATTTTTTGCACTGAAATTTTTACAATTTCACATTAAATTTCATTATTTACAAGGCAAATTTAAAATTTGGCAAATATTAAAGGGTGAAGTTACCGTTAACGATTGGAATTCCTCTTAACTTCTTGGTCATAAGGCAAATGCCAAATTTATTGTTGCATGAAACATTTCTTTGCTTTAATTTCTGTAAAATAAATTTCAACTTTAAGCTATATAAAGCTATTATTATAATTTACTTACGTCACAGTTAAGCAGATTTATCTGTAATTTACGTAATGTGCTAAAAATAAAAACAAATTATAAATTATAAATAAAATATTAAAATTTTAAAACAGGAAACATTAATTAATTTAAAATATAGGTACGGTCCTATGGCATAGCTGAGACCAATATTTTGTGTAGTTTAAAGGCAATGGCGACCAAATTTTGAATTTGAGACAAATTTGTTGGATAGTTTATGACATTTTTTTGCCCTAGTGAAATAAAAATTGAAAATTTTCACTGAGTGCCATAAGGATAAACATTACGAAACTCAAATGGATATCGAAAAGGGTATGTTTCGATACGGGAGTGCAAAAATCATTTTTAAGTTTTAGAGTTGTAAATAAAAAACACAAATGTCCAAAATAGCTCACCATCGATTAAAATAAATTGAGTAAAGAATAATAAAACAAAAACAAAATCAAATCCAATTGTAAAATTTATTTCTGAAAATACAAAATCAAGTGAGTAGATCGTAGAACGGCTTAATGACGATGGAGTTGATTTCTCGGCCGATCTGTCGAAGAGTCTTCTCTGGACGAGTGGCTGTTTGGGAGACGAATCCTGTGACCGAGTTGGAAATTCCTCCTGCAAGATAATTAGCTCCTTCCACCTACAAAATACAATTCAATTGGAATTATGGTAAGAGTTTAGGGTTAGAATCGATCAGGTTTTAATTAAAAGCACCTCCAAGAAGAGGATCGAATTAATCACAACAGGTGGGATTACAATTATTATAAGATTTTATTTAGATATAAATAAATTAAAAGCAGATCAAACTATAATTGGTTTAGAAAAAGTAAAAGAATCTTCGACTGTGATCGCCGGATGACATTTGATGATCGTCATGGTCTGCCATTGCGTGATCGTCATGTGATGGCATCGCGTGATCGTCATGTGATGTCATCGCGTGATCGTCATGCTCCGCCATCGCGTGATCGTCATGTGACGCCATAGAATGATCGTCCGTTGCGTGATCATCGTGATTGGACGAGGCATGATCATCCATGGCATGGTGATCCTCGGCAGGCTTTTCGTGATCGTCAAGGGCATCGACATGATCCAAGTGATCGTCATTGTCATGATGGGGTTTGTGCGGTTTGTGGTGATGATGGTGGTGGGGTTTATGAGGCTTGTGGGGTTTATGGGGCTTGTGGTGGGGTTTGGAGGGAGCGTCCATTTGTACGGGATCGGCCTGGACGCTGTCTGAACTGGCCGGATTCTGGTTAAACAACCCCTGAACAACGTCGGATAATCCGCCAACGATCTGCCCAAACGAAGATATCTGGCAAATTACAAAATTTTGCTATTCTATCAATTGTTCCACAAAAGTCAATGACAGGACATTTTTGTTGATGTTGTTGTTGTAAATTTATGTACATTTTGTATGTTTGCTAACTTATGCACTTTATATGGATCGTGGAACTAGTGACTTGGATTATATTTCAGCAGAATAAGCCAATCGTTAATTTGTGCCAATTACATTAAATTACAAATGAATAATTCGAATTTGTGATTCAATTTCATGATGTTAATGATAACGTAAAATATCTTCTCCATTTTGCTTTTGTTATTTAAATGTCAAGTCAATCTAAGGAGTGGTGAAAGAAATGCATTTTGGCGAATGAAGAAATGTGGTTTGTAATTACCTTTTGACTTACGTAACAGTTGCAAATTTTACAGATAAAGAATTTCAAGATAAATGCAAAATGCTTTCATAAGTTGATTTCGAATATCAAAAGTTATTCATATGAATTGACTATGTAGTAGCGATAATTTGTGGGTGTTTTTGATTGATCAACTAATGTTCATTTAAAATTTGTCAGTATTTATTGTAAAAATAAATAAAGAAATAACTGTAAAAATATATTATTTAAATACATATTTACAGCAAATTTAAATTTTAATAATTTCTTTTTATTAGAAAATGTCCCTAATCTTATAATATACAAATATATTCACTAAAATAAATATAAAGCGGACGGTTATTCGAATACTAAATTATCAATAAAACCTTCTTTTACTTTTAGTTGGTAAGAATAATAACTTAAATGTTAATTTGTTATTGTTAGGGTTGAAATATAGATTGTACACAAAAAGAGGATTGTTATTCACTTAGAGATTCCTTTAATATATATATAAAATAGCCCAAACAAATCAATAATTAAATAATTTCTTTTGGAAAATACCTTAATTATAATACTAAACCTAAAAATACAAGTTTGAAATTTGCAAACATATTAAATAGCTATTTAGATTTAGAGCAGGGTATCCAATTAAATTGAATACTGATCTCTATTTTTGCAATCCATCGGATTTTTATTTGTAACCAGCAGAAAGAACAAAGAAGAAATCTCATATTGAATAAACAAAGGCCACCTGAAGACTTAAATAACTGAATGATAATAATTTTGTGACAATAGATAATTTTATAAAAGTGAATAAGATAATAGTTTAATTATATTGTTAAAAAAATAAATAGTAGACTATAAGAACCAATAATGTAGATATTTTTGTAAAAATGTATATATCTCAGACATATATTGGGGTCTTAAAAAAGGAATTTAATAATGGATATATTCCTTTTAATCAAATCTATTTTTTACAATTTGAATCTGTGAATAGATGTAAAATATGTTTTCTTTTTGATAAATTTTAGAATCATTTATTGTTAGCAAAATAATTTGCAAATATTTATACTTTTACTTGCTTGTATACTAAAAGTACGATAATTGACAAATTTGTGCTTTAAGGACATTTTTTTAATAATCATTCCATTTTAAGTGATATTATAATATACAAATATACGAGTACGTCAGTCAGTTTGCTAAGTACAACTTATTAATTTGGATATCGTTAGCTGCCAATTAAAATAACTTATATGTATTTTCAAATTGAGACTCATAAAGAGAGAAACTGCCAATAAGGATTATTATGCACATGGGTACTTTTAAAATTAATCTGTCTCAAATTAGGGATAGTTCATTTCTAAATATTCACAATTAGGTTTGTTTTCCATTTCACAAATTCTCACAATTGTCATTCCATCCCACTATTACTATCCACTCATTCTCTTACTCTCACACGCCAGACACTCGTTTGCAAATTAGCTGTTTGCCTACTCATCTCTGAAATTGGTCATTCACGTTGTATTTTTTGTATTATTACACGATTAACTGGCTTCTTGTACGACAAACACAGCCACGACGTCATCGGATCAAAATGGACTTTGCATTCACTTGAGTTCGTCGTCGTCAACACTTGTTATGTAACGAGATCTGTCCGACCTATATTTTGATTCATCGATCCGACTTTCACACAATCACACTTTCATTAGGCAAAGTATTTAATAGTGTAAAATGGAGATACAAGGGAACAAAACACCCATTATAATCTTAAGTATTTCACTAAGTGTAATTTGAACTTTAACCGAAAATAGACTAACACTGAACTATTTTGAAGAAATTATTAATATTTGTATGAATTACCTGTGAGTTTTGAGGTTAGGATTAATCGGCGGATTAGTTTTTGAGGAGCTGAGGAGTCGAGCACTCGGTTAGTCTTTGGTTTAGTGGCCTAGTTTCTTGTGGCTCACCACATCTTGCACGGTATCTTGGACGTTAAATTCGAAAACGGGCTTCACATCATCGGAGGGCTCGTCATTTTGGACACCAGAGTCTTGTTGCACAGGATTGGACGAAGATCCAGAGTTTTGCGGTCGGAGGAGGTTGGTTACGAACTGCTGCCAATCGAAAAGACCTCCAGGACCGAAAAATCCTAAGCCACTGGGTCTATTGGTGGATGCTTCGTCGTTGCTTACGTCGTCTCCTAAGGGTGCTGTTCCAGGATAGTGAGGCCTGTGGGGTCTGTGAGGTTGGTGCGTGTGATGGCCTCCTAAAGAATAACAAGGATACCCTCCATAGGTATCATGCTGAGGGTAGGGATAGTTGTAGTCTATGCTGTTGTAGTATAGACTAAAGAAGGTCCTTCCTTGGCTGTCTTGGTTATTGTTGTCGTTATTCCTGAAGAAAGGTGTGTAAGGAACGCAGGGCCTTTTCTTTCTGTGCCTATGCCTCCTCCTTTCTTCAGCATCAGCATAGCTCTCCGGTCTGGGAGAAGTTATTCGACGATTATCAAAGTCATGTACATCGTTATCGTGCACGCTGTTCGAAACTGTCAGTCTATTAAAATATCCATTCGGAGTTCCATGAATATTCAAAGTCCTTCCTTCATTTAGAGATCTTCCCTCGTAAGGAGATCTTCCTTCATATGGAGACCTTCCTTCATTTTGAGACCTTCCATCAAATATAAATCTTCCATCGTTTAGACTCCTTCCCTGGCTCTGATCCCATCTCACACTCGATTGATCTCTAGAACTGGATCCATCGGGAAATCTTAGAGGACTATTATGACACACTTTGATAAAGCACAACCCCAAAAACGGTCTCAGAATCCAAACCTACAACGAAACTGAATTTAGTCTAAAACTTGTAAACTTTCCGCACGGATTTTCGCACCAACTGCATTGTGTGATAATCTCCGAATCTGAGAAGCTCCCGGACTGACCACTGTGAAAGACTTTCGGTGAATGAACGTCCGGCCAGAGATCTTTGTCTCTGATGGATTTGCCAAGACGAAACGAAAGTGAAACCAAACAAATTGCTAACCAAGCCTAAACGAAGAGAAAGAAAGAGAAAGACGGATCGCGCGAAAATTATGTAATTTTCCGCAAAGGTAATAATCGCCGTTATTAAAATATTATTTTCGATCCACCCACTGACTCTGCCAATTGTTACAGTGGTGTCTGTGGACCAGTAATCATTTTATAATGAAATTTAAAATCACACTCACCTCGACTCCTTTTCCAAGCGTCTCTTTTTGGAGAGGATTGTTTATTTGGACCTAACAACGGATTGAAGGTGAGCTGTTTTGAATAGAAATTAGGAGGATCACTCCAATTGCATGGAATTAGGCTCACTTGTTGTTTGAACTTGAATTTTGATATTTGAGTTTTTAAAAAAGGGAACAAATGTATAGACTAGGAAGAGTTATTTTAATTAATCTACGAATGAAATATTTAAATTATATCGAAAAATTTTGGAACCTAGAACTTTATTGCTACTTCTATTGGAAAAAGCAATAAATAATTAACAGTTAGGATTTTGTTTTTTTTTTTCATGTAATCATTTGTTTAATATCATTTTTATACAGTTTTTAGACTTGTTTGTTAATATTTATTACTTTAATTAATATATATCTCGTTACAATTTGTTTAATTTTGTTTTTAAATATGTACGTATGTTATGGTATGATAGATTGGGATCCCACTCAGGGATTATAGCTCTTATTCAACATTGTAACGGTGCACGATAACGTATCAACAGGTGTATGGTGGACAGCCACACGCCCCTCCTCGTACATCGGCCTACCTCTCCCTTCCAATCACAATTAAAAATTACTTCGATGTGTATAATGATGGGATAGGATAAAAGTATTTATTAGGCACGCCATTCGGCACCGCACACTAAGGCAGTATAGGTGTAGCCACTTTTCAGGAGAGGTTCAATGTTAGTAATTTGGACAAGTAGTATGAATTATTATATATTATGATGAATTTTGTAATTTATTTTAGATTTTTGTAATAAATGTTTTATCGTTCAGTTATTGAATTTAGAGAAATTGGCAAAACAATAAAAAGTGACATCAAACGTTTCGGCCAAAAATATTAGAAATTTCTGATCAAATTTTTTTCCGATTTAATTCAGTTTTAATTTTGGTTAACTCAAGTTTTTTTCTATTATTAGTTTACGAACTTGCCTATTAGTGTTCTCAAAAAAGTGGAAATACAAACATTGGCATTAAAAAAGGTGAGACAAATCCTTGATTAAAAATGACGTATTTTAATGGTTAAATTTAGATTCTTAACCAACAAAGGACATATTAGGCTTCTCATAAATTGTTAAATGAATTAGATTCAACGTGTGTAGTTGCAGTAAACACACAAATTTCGAAAAAGGACTTAATTTTTAAATAATTAATTAATTTTCTTTATTTTAGACACCGGCCGTCAGGCCATATGTGTCTCTTCAAAAATTTTTTTACAATTATTTACAGGTTATAATACTTAAACAATTTTTAAATAAAGATGAATTCTGGATTGGAGGGGCTTTTACTTTAGTTAAGATATTTAAATATTCTAATGAGTCATATAACTAATATAGTCGTTTTATAGATTGGTTAAAAATTGCAAACAACAATTTATATAACAATTTTTTCTCAATTATTATCATTTTTGCACTATACAATAGTTTTTTTAAAATTTAATTGCATATAGCTTAAACGGTTTAAAACCATTAGTTGTATGTCTTTTATCTAAAAATTATTCAATCATAATTAAATATCAAACAGTACGTTTTATTTAGTTAAATTCAATTTTTTTTCTCTAAAAATTTTAATTGGTATAATAAATTGTCCAGTATTTGGTTTAATAATTAGAATTATGCATGTAATTTCTATTTAATATTTAAAGTTTAAATTTGTTACTTATATGTTTACGATGTAACCATATCTTAAAAATTATTTTATCTCTTCTTAAATTACTCAGTTTTGAATATTTATCTTTATAAATCTTAAAAAATGAAAGTAAAATTATCCACTCCAGACAGTCTTTAAAAAAGGTTAATTGAACAATTTAAAAATAACGTAATAATCCAGATTAAACCCCAATATTACAAATCAGCTTAAATATTCTGAAAGATTATTCAATAATCGGTGCAAAAAGTTCGCCATGACAAATCGAACGTGATAAATGGTTTTTCCCAAAATCGGCCGTCTTGGGGTCATTGTATTAATCGGCGGCTATTTAATAGTTAGAGACTGTGAACAACAATCTGTTCCACCTACGCGACTAGACCCACTTTCAGTTTTAGCAACATTGGCCAAATGACAAACAATAATAATAATAATAATGATCAAGAAGTGAAGCAACTTTTCTCCGAAAGGAATAATCAGATAAATAAATTAAGTAATATGCTGAGAAATATATTTTTTGCAGCCCCAAAGTTTTCACGAAAGTTATCCAAGCGAGTGAAGCGGAGACGGGAATATGGGTCATATGAGAATGAGACATGGTCATTAAAAGCCAATTTGTGGCAAGCAAAAGACTTTGGTTTAATGGGCTTCAGGTTGTTCAGTCATTTATTTTGTTTCTGTTTTTTTTCTCTTCATTTTGTATTTTTTCTTAATTTATATCAAACAAATAATATTTACAATCACGATGAACACAATAAATAATGAATCATGTTGTTGGAGGGTGTGAATTTGGCGCGATACTTTTGAATGGAAGTGGGGTGAGGATTTAATAGTATCCTCCGTAGCCTCCATAACCATGGCCGTATCCTCCATAGCCACCGTATCCGAATCCTGGACCGTGATGATGGTGATGGTGTCCGTGACCATGTCCATAGCCTCCATAACCTCCGAATCCTGGACCATATCCTCCATAACCACCATAACCATGTCCATAACCACCATAACCGCCATGACCATATCCTCCGTAGCCGCCATATCCATAGCCAGGACCGTAGCCATATCCTCCTAATCCAGCCAAAGCTCCAAGACCTCCAAGAAGTCCATAGCCTCCTCCGCCCAAGAATCTGGCGTTTCTCTGCTCAACGGCACCGCAGACCGCGAAAAGGGCCACTAAGGCGAACACAGCAATCTACAAATTGAAAACCACCAATTAGAACTTCACATAACCCCTTCAGAACTTCACTAGGTAGAACACTTACAAAAGAACGCATCGTCTCTAATTGTCAATAAACTGAATTGATGTTGACTGTTGGAATGAACCGAGTGGAATGATTAGCAGCTATCAGCAGCCCGGGACTTTAAATACAATACGGTTGGCTCGGCAGAAACGACCTTAGCACCTTATTTTTCTCACTCCACGAGACAGTTTCATTCAGAAAATCCGAAAAAGACACACACTGGTAGATAGATACCGTTTAATTGGACGTTTCCAGCAAGGTCTCCAAGCCCCCAAAGACCGAGACCCCGGGTCTTTGGACACGTTTTGTATGTGATTCACAAATCCGAAAACATTGTGGAAAAAATATGTTTTAGGACCCATTTATTGGCGCTTTTGAAACCGTTCCAATCTGATAGGCTGTTTTGAGTAAAACTTGCAACATTTTCCCGCCAAATAAAACGAAAGTGATTGCTCTGCTGAAGAGATTAAGCCCATTACAGATTGCAGAAATCTCATAACTGGTGGTCTTTTACTCGGAGTACATGGTTGACCGGTGGTCGTGGAAAACCCCAAAAATTGAAGCAGTCATCATCCTTCTAGGCCTTGTCCAGCGCTATCGGAACGTGTAAAATTTACTGTTGTTGCTTTTTGCAAATTGCGTCGTCAAGATCGTGATGCGATGATCATGACTTTTCTCAAGATCGCCTGCATCTCATTTCAGGCCGGCAGAAGAGCGCAAAATGACAAACGCGCCCCTTACAAAAGCCCGCCATAGAGGAAGCTATTTGCAACTTTTAGAGGTTAGGCGGACAACTCGACCGGATCAAATGAGCTTTTAAGAAACATGTAATTATCCATTGTGTGAAGAAAAGACAAACAGAGTAGGCCGATCTCATAACAAATGCCCTTTCTTCCAGTACGATCAATGCCAGACTGAAATAGCGATCTCAATCGCAGTAACCTTTGCTTGACAAAACGCCATTTTTCGATCGAAGAAATATTTTTCATATTTCCAATTTTAATTTATTCAAAATGTACCGTTATGTACGTCAATTGCCAAAAAAGATCTCACAAAATGTAGGGCAATGATAACTGGGGAGTAGTAATCGTCGCAAGGTCAATACCAAAACTCTCGTTTTATGATCGCGATCGGCAAGAGATTGAGTGGGATGTCGAACTTTTGTACAGGTCTTTCGCCTTGTTTACCTTTATTCGCTAATTGTCGGTAATAATTCGGTAATGGATTATTCTTAAATAACCGATTTATTCAATAATTGCTTTCTTCACTTTGTTTTCTCGTTTATATTTCTCTATATGAGCTTTAGTATTTAACAGTGAGGTTCAAAAAATTGTTGATTGCCGTAATATAAATGTTAAAACTTATTCTTAAATCTTGAGAAAAAGTTTTATTTTCCAATTTCAATTAAAATACACGAGCACTTGTATAGTTCTTAAGCAAATAAGCTTAATTTATTTAATATTTCGTCATCAGTAGAATCGGCATACATTTTACTATTATGACCTAGTTTACCATATTGCTTAATATACAACAAATTCTGCTTTTTGTTCAATTAGTTGGTTTACTTATTTTCACATATTTTGCATTATATATCATAATTAACAATAGCCAAATATTTACTTGGTAAACAAATTTATAAATATTACTCATATTACATGAAGATCTTTTTTAGTATAGCAACAGAAGACAGTGAGTTATTATTACATTATATACCTCATTATAAGTGCTGTCATTTTTTAAACATTATAACTAGAATTATTTTTTGAACATTTATTCAGAAGCATATTAAATATATTTCTAAAATATGTTAATTAATTGTACAATATGTTTAATATTTTATATAAATTTCTTCATATTTAGAAAAAAACTACGTTGATTGATTGATTGGAAGTAATAAAATAAATAAAATACTGGCAGCTATCCGATTTTCTACTGACCCATCTTTAAATTTTAGTTTTTACAATTTTTTAAAAATTATTAGTGTTCTGTAATTTTATTACAACTAAAATGTCTCATATACCGGGTTTTTGTTGAAAAAATAAATATTGGGATCCAAAACTTTATTATTTAAATCCAAATTAATCAATGCCTTTTAATTTGTTTTTCAGACACTCATATTATTAGGTTTCTGCAGTTTTATAATAGTTATTGATACTACAAGGTCGATAAGATAAGGCATTATTAAATACAAGGGTTGGTTTATGCCACGAGCGTAGCGAGTGCGTTGAAGAAGGCCCCAGTGTGCTTATCGACTGTATTTTATACAAAATTTTATGCATTTTTAAATGAATTAAGACAAAAATTTAAAAAAAACATTCCTTGTCTTAAAATCAAATTTTTGGTCTGCCTCACATTGATTTCGTTTCCTTTTCTAATTCTAAGAGAAAATGTAGAAAGCAATATCTTGATTCTCTTTCTTTTACATAGAGAATATCCGTTAATGTATTGTTTTAAATTTAAAAGGACAAAAAACAGTTGATTTAAAATTAATTTGTATTAATTTAAATTTAAACTATCCGGTAAAACAGTCAAAACACACAAATACATCCGCAAATACAGTTAAACCCTACATAGCAAAACTGACGTTCATATAAATTTGACCGATTTTATTCACGGAGGACACACATTAATAATAAAAAAGCACACGTGCTTCAAAGATTTCTTTAAAGAACTTTTGCTATAATAATGACTTTGACAGAACAAATTTGAATGTCATAATACCATTTTTAAGCTACAAAAATGCATAAAAAATTTAGTTTTTTAAAAATTAGATATTGATAATGGCTTTATTATTTTCTTGTTATAATGTGCTTAATTCTTAAAATAACGAAAGTAAAAAAAACTTTGATAAAAAATACACCAATAAATGCAAAAATATTTTTGCAATCCCGTATCGAAACATACGGTTTTCGATATCCATTTGAGTTCCGTAATGTTACACTTTATGGCACTCGGTGAAAATTTTGAATTTTTATTTTACTAGTGAAAACAAATGTCATAATCTATCCAACAAATTTGTATCAAATTCAAAATTTGGTCATCATTGTTGCCTTTAAACTGCTCAAAGTATTGGTCTTGGCTATGCCATAGGACCGTGA
>JXOV01017147.1:386-54597 GCA_001014945.1 Clogmia albipunctata | reverse complement strand
GTTCACTGACCTGTGATCCCGCTGGGATTAATAGTTTATTTTTAATAATTTTTTGATTAAATTACATTAGTATCAGAATATCTTAAACAATAACACTTGAAATTAGTATGAAATTTGAAAGTTTTCAATCGTGTTTTTAGTTTTTTTCCTCTACTATATTTTTTTATTTCTATTTATGAAGATTTTTCATTAAGATGTTCCAATAGCTTAAACCAATCTCTGAAAACCTTATATAAAAGCCCAAAACCGATGAATACACAATTGGAGTTTATGTATAATAAACACATTTTGATAAAAGTTTATCAAATTTACGAGGTCAGTCCAGTATTTTTCTCGTAAAATAAAACTTTTCAAAATGCCTTCTCTCAATTTCTTGCTGTCACTAGACGTAGAGAAATCGAAAACTGTACGTTGGGGATTGGGAAACTACTCTTAAATCATTGAGAAAAATAATAATCTCCAGTAAATCTCTGGATTAATTATTTTAGGAAATATATACTATTTAATAGCCTTATTTTGTAAAATTATAAAAATAGTAAGAATAACTTTAGGTATTTAACANAGACGTAGAGAAATCGAAAACTGTACGTTGGGGATTGGGAAACTACTCTTAAATCATTGAGAAAAATAATAATCTCCAGTAAATCTCTGGATTAATTATTTTAGGAAATATATACTATTTAATAGCCTTATTTTGTAAAATTATAAAAATAGTAAGAATAACTTTAGGTATTTAACAATTTTTATTATGATTTTTATATGAAATTTCAAACAGTCGCATCCGCGGATGTGAAAAAATCGACATCCGCAACATCCCTAATTACTATTAATTTTAAATTTGATGTTGAACAGTTATAATAAGTTGCTATAATATGTGTCCGAGTCCAAAAATGGATTTAACAGCAGAAAGGAAATACGAAAAACTCCTAATAGCTCGTATTTCACACTCATTTCCTCTTTAAAAAATAGATTTTACAATCGAGGACATATATTTTGCAACTTCCTTAAATACATAAACTAATTTAAATAAATATTTGCCGTTATAACAAAAGTATTCAAAAAGGCACCCGAATTTTTCCAGCGACAATTTTGTTCATATATTATAACTTTCTTTTTATCACTTGTGAAAAAAAAATTAAAAATTTCGCTAGTGAAAAAAGTGACACGAAACTCAAATCAATTTCATAAATATACATTAATTGTATTTTACACCTTTACTTATAAATAATATTTGTAAATTTCATTGCAGCCCATGAGTTATAGTGGTTCATCGCCGGGCAATTACGGACCCCCAGGATCGGGGGGTAGTGCGGGCGGCGGGAACAGTGGAGGAGGGAACGGACCGCCCGGACCAGGAACGCCAATCATGCCATCGCCACAGGACTCGTCCAATTCCGGCGGCGAGAACATTTATACAATGATGAAGCCGGAGTTTCCAATGGGAGGTCCACCAGGAGGAGCTGGTGGGCCGGGAAATGGGAATGTGGGCCCCGTAGGCGGTGGACCGGACGGGGTTCCGCCGATTGGGAGTAACGCAGGCGGTCCCGCAAACGGAGGGCCTCAGGGCAACGGAGGAGGATCTGGAGGAGCGCCAGTGGGTGGACCTGGAGGGCCAGGAGGTATGTTTTCATTGTTTTATAACAAACTAATATTAAGATTGATTTTAAGCAGGACTTTTAGTTCATTTATTGTTAATTTTATTAAATGTCGTTTCTATAGTGACTTCAAAAGTAATTCAAATTAAATTCTATGATTATTGATTTGTTTTATTGATTAGCTTTCTTTTGTAATAAAAACAAGTTTTTTTTTTATTAAATTTCAATACATTCGTAAATTTTTTATATATGTTTAATAACCTTCATTTAATAAAATTGGAAAATTTGATAATTTAATAAACGACGAGTGTCAAAATTAATATAACATTATATAAGGTACTATTATATCAAATCAGAATATTTACCGATTACCTAAGAATTTGCATGACTGTCATTCCCATAAAATGGCAAAGGCCAATGTTAATAAAAACAAAAATCATAGTTCAAATTTCAAAAAATCATGTGGTATTTGTTTTTTTAATGGCCCATATCAATCTAATAAAAGTCAAACGATTTGTTTAATTTTATGGTCTAGTCTTATGATTCAATTTAGTTTGATCTTTAACCTTTCAAAACCATATTTTTAATTCCGTATTTGAGTGAAGTGCCTCATTTTTCTATCAATCTCAGTTAGTGAAATTCAAGTTCACAAAAGGTTTGAAAATAGTTATTTGTGCTGTCAACGAGTGAAATGAGTGTGATACATTCGATCCGAAGGCGAGTGTTTCATCGTTTCCGAGTTAAAAAACAGGACTTTACACCCGAGCAGGACATAACGTTTTTTGCACTCCATTCATAAGCACAGAAATTTGTACAATTTCACATTAAATTTCATTATTTACAAGGAAAATTAAAAAAATGACATGTTTCACAAATGTTTCTTTACTTGTAAAGTTACCGGTTGGAATTCCTTTTAACTATTTGGTCATAAGGTAAATGTTTATTTTATGTACATTGAGCCAAATTTAGATTATAACTTTCGTTTTTAAACTACTTCAAAATTTTCACTAGTGTGATAAAGTGACACATTATAAAACTCAAATCGATGTCGAAAAGTATGAAAATACAAGTCTTTTTTTCACTGTTTTCAAAAACATTCATTTAACATATTTATCGATTGCATCCACTTCATTTTTGGTTTACAAGTTTGGGGCAAATTTGTAGAAGTTAATCCAACATATTCTGGAACAGAATTCGATAATTATATAGAATTTTTCCATATTATTAGTACAATTTCTTTGTGAGATATTTTGACACAACCATTTTTGTCATTGAACAAATGTTGACCAGGCTTACTACATTCAACTTTGATATTCTTGATTGTCAAAACCATATGAAAAATCTTAATCGAGAGGTAGCTTTGAAGACCGCGTCTTATAAAGTTTTTAATTGTAATTTTAATAATATTTAGAGGTTGAAATGCAAAAATGGCTGTATGTTGGTCAATTGTCAACTTATTTTTTTTTTCACTCATTCGTCGTGCAAAAAAATGTTAATTATTTTTGTATTAAGCTCTTGCCCGGCAGAAGAAAACAGGGGAACAAAATGGCACAAATTCTATTACACAAATAGTTTTAAATTAAAAATTTGGTAAAAATCAAATTTAAAGTAGAAGAAAATGTGATAACTTCCATTATTTTATTTAGGACACATTCTGATTCAATCCTATTTTAAGGACAAAATTTCAACTCGAAAATCAAATAACCTTTTAAGACGATACTTTGTTGTACATAAATGTGTACAAATTGTCAATTTTGTGAATGAAGCAAATTGGTTACTAAGATTGATTTTGAATTAGGCTATGAAATTTGTATGAAAATACATTCCCAATCATTAAATGAATTTCGTCTTATTGTTACTTCTAACTTGTTTCCTTTTCATGTGTCTTTACAGTAAATAGTGGCGCTGGAAGTGGGAGTGGAGGAGGTGGACCCGGCGGGCCCAACAGTGGTCCGAATGGGGGCAACAATAATGGGCCGGGTACACCGCGCGAAGACTCGGGCAGTGGCATGGGCGATTATAATTTGGGTGGTTTTGGAGGGCCCGGTGAAAATGTAAGTCTCAATAACTTCCTATTTTACTAAAACGAAAAAAAAAACAAACAAAGTCGAAAGATTTGATGAGACCCGGACTGGAGAAATGTCGGCCGAAAGCCACTAAACGTAAGAGCCGTGCATTGAAGAAGTCTTGGGGTCTTGTAGTCTGTAGAAAGCGCACAATTATGACAGAATAGAGAAAGAGAACTATGGCCAATTGACGACATCATCGTTTAAAGAGAAGAAAACGGAAAATAGATTTATAAATTTAATAATGAAACGAAACATATCCGAGTGCAACTCTCTCGCATTCAACTTTTTTATATAGTTTTTGAGTATTGCTTTTATTATTTAGTGCAAGAGATAGAGAGAGAGAGAAATGAAGTAAGAGAATGTACTTAATAAACATTTGACACTGCATTCAACAAAACACAGTTTCTGTTAACCCAATCACTGTCCCAGTTATGTAATTATGTTTAATGACGATTACTTTGTGTAGTAACTGTAAAGTGAAATTAGAAAAGAGAATGGTGTGATTTTTATTATAAATTTACATTTAATTTGTGTTTTTCTTTTAATTTCTTCAAATACACAATTCTATAAAATTGGCACCTTTTTGTTTCATTCCTTGTCTGTTCGTGGTTGTTTTTGGATTGGATACAGTACACAAAAGGACACATTGGGTTATGGAAATGGAGACTTTCTCTATTCAATGAAATGATAATAATGTACAATATGAAATTAATAAATTCCGGAGATTTGTATTTGTTGTATAAATGATGGTTAAATATTAATAAAACGAGCTAATTTTATATAGTGTAAAGAATAAAGTTATTTAGAGTGGGAATTTTTTAATTTAATTTTTTCACATCAAGAAGTAAGAGACCCTAATAAAAGATGAAGGATAATTATGACTAATAATTAGGGTTCTCATATCTAAAAAATAGAAACGAAACCACTTGTTTGTTTGATTAAATGTTACGCCTTTGTTGTGTTATTGGTATTGTGATGATTTGTGGCTGTTCTGCTACTACTATTCAACTGCTGTCCAAATGGAAACACGAGAAAGAGATGATGGTCTTTGAAAAACAGAGAGAGAGAGATGAAGAAAATTGGAAAGCAGAGGGATTGATTGGTTGATGTGTGTCTGTTTGGTTTTTTAATTTTAAAATTGTAATTATTTGTGATTGGCTTTCTTGTAGAGTTTGGTTGGTTTTTGATTAACAAAATTTATTAACGCATGGAATAAAAGACAGAAAAGACTAGTCATTCTCTAAGCAAAACCTCGGTTTTAATTGCCTTTTTGTTTTTTGTGTAAAAATTGGTTTTGGGGAAAAGCTGGTGGATGTGTGTTTGTGTGTTGTTCTTTTGGTTTTTTTTTATTATTAATTTGCTTCAACGGCTAATTCCCTCTCATAACCGATAATCGCCTATAAATACATCTGTTTTGTTGATTTATTAATTAATGATTAACTCCTAATTTGACGATTATTTCACCACACATTTTTTACATCTAAATATTTTGTTGTTGTTATTGTATAATTTTAATTTGTTATTCACACGAGAGATAAATATGATTTTAATGCTACAAGAGTTGATTAAATGATTAGAAGGAAAGATGGAGACATTTGTAATAAAGAGTTTATTTCGTTTATTATTATTATCATTATGACACTAGTTGTGTTTATACTTTAATGATTAACCGGAAAACCTGTGGCCTGTATGTCGATTATAAAGAAGATTAGTGTTTTAGAGAGAAGCTAAGTTCCTTTATTGAGCCATAATTCAAGGTTCCTCAATTTTATATTTTTTAATTCAATTTAGTTCCTGGATGATTTTTATTCATAAAATGGCCTCTCTTTTTTTATAGTTGACATTCACATTTGGCCACAAGTTTTTTTTGGTTTTTTCTGTTCAATTGTACAAAATTTTACATTTATATTCTTTTATGAATAGACATAAAACAATAAAGAGCACACAATTTTAAAATTTGAATAAAATATTAATAATAAATAATAGAGAATAAATTCGAATTCGTTCACTCGTCATCCACAGGACCAAACGGAATCGGCGGCAATATTAAAGATCAAGGAAAGTATGCAAGAGGAAGCGAAACGTTTCGAAAAGGATTCAGATCATCCAGATTACTATATGCAATAGAGAGACAGACAGACAGAGAAAGTAGAGAAAATTGCTGGAAACAAGGACATCAAGTTAGAGACACGTGTTACTGCATTTGAGGCAGTATAATATTTAGAGAAAGCGAGACAGAAAGAGAGAAAAAACAAAAAAGAGAAACACTTGAAGTTTTTTATTACCAATTTATATATATAGATGTATACCTTTTAGATAAATCATGTACTGGTTAAACAAGAGGAGGAGGTGCAGAACAAGAGGATTTTGATGCAATGTTCGTTTTGTTGATAGACATATTTACATAAATTTTATTGTATTAGGGAATAGATTTTCGTTTTACAATTTAAAAGAAAGAAGAAATCCTCTAATTTTAATTTTTTTGTTTATTAAGATAACTTATTTTTCTTTTATTCAAAGAGAAGAGGTGTGTGATTCGTAAGGAATTTTAAACTGTATTTATTTTTTGTGTATTCTATAAGAAGATTTATTTTGTAATTTGTATAGAAAGAAAAGAAAGAACGATAACAAATCTCATAAGATTATATTTATGTAATTCCTTCTCCAACCCCCTCCAAAAAGAAAAACACAAAGAAGAAAGGAAACAAACCATAAACTAATATATCAAGTTATAATTGATAATCGTGTCTACCACCTACCTTTGTCTAAACTGACCATAACTGTAATCAGTGTTTAGGAGATTGAGAAATGTCCCTGAAATAGAGACAAAAGAAGAAAAAAAATTCAACACAAACACACACAAAGAATAACAGATCTTTTTATCTAATTCCTCATATACAAATACAGGTCTTTGATAAGGTTTTGTGTTCCGTTTTGCATTCCAAAGTCAAATACAACAAAACTTATAAGTGAGAACAACAAAGTGGATTTGTTGGGAGAAGTTTTTAAATAATAATAATGAAAATAGGAAAAAGCAAATTTGTAATAAAACACTGACACGTGTTTAAATTTTGGTTTGGCTTGGAAAATGTCAAAAGTATTAATTGTAAGATTAATCTTGTATAGTTTATAACAAAAGGAAGTTGTATCAGATAAAACAGAAAAAAAGAGAACGTGTGAGGAACCGTAGAGAGAGGAGGAGTTGTGTGAAAAACCAAAAGTGTCTGTGTTTTATTGTAAATTTATTATTACTATTTTGAAAATAGTATTCTGTGTATTTTTAATTTTAACTGTATATAAACTATATATAATTTTATCTCAAATAATTATAATAAAATTATTATTTAAATAAATATGTGAAATTCATGTCATGAGAGATCTCTTCTAAAGCAAAGGAATTAAATGAGAATGAGGATAAATTGGGTGGAATAGAGAGTGTATAAATGGACTAATTTAAAATTATAATAATAACAACAACAAACAACCAACCACTTGAGTATTTTCCCTGATTCGTAAACAGTTTTGATTTAAAAGAAAATCAATTTTTTAAATTAAAAAAGCTGTAAAGTCATCCTGTAAATCGATTAGTCTAATTATTAATCAAACAACTATTCTGCCGCATTAATCATGGAGATAATAAAATCAACGCATTAATATTTTATAATCAATCGAAATGTATTTTTGACCTTTTTTTACTGTTATTTTATATGGATACAAAACATTAATAGCCGCTCTTTAGAGTCTGATAATTAAAATTATATATTTGGTGGTTTGTGTGTGTTTGAGAGCGAGTGGTGGGTTGGTTAGAGCCTCAATTTGATTTTATTCAATTAAAAACATAGCGACAACTAATCAAACCCTTAGCTTTTGGCCTATGAAATTACTTTTGAAATTTCCATATTAAAAAGAGAGTAATAAGCTCATGAAGATGAGTGATCAGTCACAAACACACTTAATTGCAAATAATTAAAAAAAAAAGGAATGAATCTCCGGTTTCGATAAAATATTAAAGAAAGAGAAAACTGATGATGAAAAAATTAAATTGAAAATTTACAGTCTGAACGGAAAAGGGAATGTGAAAGGATGTATGTTTTAACAAAAAGGAAGAAAGAGAAATTTAAGAATCGAATAGAGCAGTATTTAAATTGCGATTTTGTTGTTGTTATTATTTCATTGCTAATCTTAACGACGATAGAGAGTGAGGCCCCAAATTTGGTGGAAGGGATCACAAGTAAACGGAGAGAGGAAGGTCCTCCCTTAGAACTATATCTTGATCTTGACCAGTTTCATTTTTTCAATGTTACTCTATACTTAAAGCATATTAATTATTAATGAGGTAATCGATTTCAAAACTAAGGTACTACTTGCTTAAGATTATTTATAAAGAAAGAGGAGATGAAATGAAATGGGGCATGTTATTGCTATAAATAATGTAAAGCCGACTTTTGATTGAGGATTATAGAGTGATCAAGTGGAGTTGTATTGATTGGACCCTTAAATTATTGTCCTAGATAATAATTTACAGTTTTTGGGGGGCGATGAGAAATGAACTTAATCTTAAAGTTTAATGTCACTTTTATTTTTTGGTCGAATAAATTAAATTCTCATTTTATACATAAATTAATTAATAATTATTAAAATAAATGGAAAATTGTATAGAATTGTAAGTGATCAATAAATTTAAAATAGTAAAAATTAAACCGGATTTGTTATTTCAATGAAAACGGGGTGGTAAGTATGGAGATTTTCTTCTTTCCACAGCTTAATCAAGAAATTCTAGCATTTAAGGATTCAAAATAAATTTGATTTTCATAACTTTGGACTAATTCATTCTATTACAATATGTAGAAGGATTTAAAAGTCTTAAGATGATTTTTATTCATAAACTTTTAATAGAAATTTTACTTGAATGATCATTTTAATGCTTGTCGTAGAATTTTTGAACGTATCGAAAAAAAACTATTTAAATGTTTTCTATTCTAGAAATATTTCAACATTAAAATTGAATGATGCATGTATATAAATGCAGTCGTTTTATTGAATTTAATCACCAATATTTGGAAAAAAAAATGATTATATTAATTTCTATTGAATAATTTTAATTGAAACCCAATAAAAATAACTTACTACAACCAAAAGGTAATTTAAATAACTGTAACGTTTGTATAGGGACCAGAGCACTGTAAAAGACTGATTTTGCCTATCGAGCGGAAGAATTGAACAGCAGAATACGAAAAGATTGAACATAATTAAAATCGGCCACATGTTAAGAGTTTAAACGATGAAATATACCCACGTGTCATAAGGCTGACCAGTTCTCTAAAACAATTTTATGACTTTCTCGGCTCATACCGATTGTTTCCTTTTTTGGAACGATTTCTTTCGTTCGAGTGCTCGTTGCACAGCACTGGGACTTAAATGGTGTCGCACCGATCTTTGTCTTCCAGAATTAGTTATGAACAATATCAATCAAAATTTACACATTCCTAAGAGTATACCATCAATGAATCATCTAACCCAGTGATGGTCAGAAAATAATTTTATATATGACAAACTAACTTTTTATTTTTATATTCCATAGTATTATATGTTTATATTTCGTACCAAAAAAATATAATTTTCTACTATTTACACGGAAAATATATTTTTTCAATACATATACGACATGATTTTAAAAACCACATAGGGTTTTTAAAATCATGTCGCGGGCCGGATTGACTACCTCGGCGGGCTGGATTAGGCCCGCAGGCCGTAGTTTGCCCATTACTGATCTAACCCAATAAGAAAATAGTAGAAAACACCACAGATATGAGTATTATATAAGCAAAAGACAATAAACCTGCAGTCAAAGACTGGCCTCGGAACTCGAATGAAGTCTATAATTTATAAGGTCTTTCGGGTGTATATATTTGAAGTTTCGTTATATACTAGTACAGTAGAAGCTTCTCATTCGCGGATCTAATTAAAAAAGGATACATTTCTTCATTTTTTTTCAATCCTATTCGACATTCCATATGATCTACTGACATCGTCAACCGTATTTATAAATTTCTGTATTTATTTGTCTAACTACCCTCATAAATAGATTATTTAAAAAATGCCCCATTGTGGAGAATATGAGGAGGGTGCGATTATAACCCTTACCTATGAATTTTTTACCCCCATAACACCATTCCTTATTAGCGGTATTTTTACAGGTCATATCCCCTGCGAATAAGGGTCTTCAATTGTACATAATAGAATTTTCTCTACTACACTATCATTTGTGGGTCCATATGGATTTTACCTATAATCTTTCTAAATCTGGAAGATAAAAACTGTCTTTAAAATATAAAAAATAACTTTATTATTCCTCCATGGCATTTAATCTGTGCTGCGTAAGAAATGCGACATCTAGAATGGCCTCTTGGGTCAGAAGTTCAGGCACATCGTATTTCATAGACTCTTCAAAAGCGTACAAAATACTAGTATCGTGGAGCATCATTTTGCAGTTGGCGAGGGCCAAAATAACATTCCTCAACCTGGCAATGACTTCTCGGTCTGCTTTTGGAATCACTTCCTGTAAATTTTGAGTAAATCCTCCGTCATTGTCCTCATTATTAACTGTGGGTGAGATCCAGATGAATCCATTTGTGCCCAGAATTATAGAAGCCCCACAAGGTAAATTGTGGAAGTGGGTCTTTTTCCGTTTGACCAGAGAAGGGAAGACCTTCACCAGGATGCCCTGAGCTAATTTCCCATACTTTAAACTCCTTGTATGCAGGGACAGTGATCCATCAACGTAGACATTCTGCACCTCTGCTGAAATTAAATCGCCTTCTTGAAGATATTTTCTCATCATGTGCTCGTCTTCAACGCTTCTTCTTCTCAATTCACCTCCAGGAAGATTTACAGATGATAACAATAGAACTGAATCTAATCTCGAGTTTGTATCAACCTTCCAGCGCTTCTGCTGAACGTCAGTCACTCGGGCAACGACCACATCTCCGATTTCTCCCACAAACCGGCTTTTTAAAGGCTTTATAAAAATCAGCTGATTCACCCTTTCCATCACCCCGGCCACAGATGCCTTGATCTCATCTTCTTCCACATACGTGCCATGACCTCTGGAAATAGTAAACACAATGTAATTATGGTTAAATAAACAGATAAATATGATTTTTAAAAACCTCATGTAACCCTGAACATTTGTAATAATTTCCCCTGGTGAATATAATCGAGGAACGTTACTAGCATTCGTAGAGATTTCATTGTTTACACGCTCTGAAGCCAATCGGAACTGCACATTCGTGGTCATTTTAAAATAAAGAAGAAATATTCGAAAAACACGATTTTTAACAAAACGTCAAAATTGTTTATACAGTGAAACCCATATGAATTATTATTATAGGGTTGTTATGCATACTGATAATAATTACTATTTTGAAATTTATTGCATTATTGATAATTTTTCCGAAAAACATTTGTTCTTAAAAAGAACAACTTTTAATAGACCAATATTTTGTATCTATGACGCTTTGGTCGTCTTAAAACTTCAATTTATTCATATTTTGTGGCTCTCTTTGCATTTACACCTTGGACCAGGATTTACTTTTGGGGACAAATAACATAACCTCGCAATTGAGAAAAAAAGTATGATAGTCACTAATCATCATTACAGTTTTTTAAATTAAGGATGGCCCACCTTTATTAATTAGGGATAAAGAAAATAAACCATTACTTTTATAGATTTCCCCACATACTCCCAAAATTAAAATCGGTAAAGTAGTTTCGGCGTAAGATTGCTTCAAACACTATGGCACAAGATTTTTGCATATAAGAATGATTTATTTAAATATGCTTAATAAAAAGAAGTTATAAGAAAACAATTTTAAAATATCCATATCTATTTATTTTGTATATAAGAGTGTAACAATATTGATTACAATGCAGCTATTATCGATACATATGTTTGTCCTCATCCCGTATAATTTTTTTTCTCGTATGTAAAACGCGATAGTTTATTTCCTATTTTACCTATTATCATTATTTTGTATGTCTTCTTCGTAATAATCGGGGGTTCTCCTATATATATAGTATTTATATTTATTTATTTTACATAAAACAAAACATAACGAAATTCGAAACAAATTTCTACACAATTAAATCGTTCTATAGAGAACTAAATCCAGCCATTTTATGGAATTAATTCGTTTCAGCATATTTGCACACACCACTTTCTGTTTTACAAACAGCGCACAGTTCCTCTCTAATACTTTCCATTTCCACCGTTTTTCTACAATTTGTATATAACAAAAAAATAATAATCAAGCGTTTAACCAAGTTCGATAATCATCACAAAATAAGTATTTTAACTAAACCTAAATCCTAAATGAACAAAACACAACCCTTGAACAACATAAAACAGAAATCTTCTATCTATTGGGCATATTGGTTTGGATTGTAAAACGGCGTCGATCCCTGAAATGCAATAGAAAATTATTAGTTTTTAAAGCAAATTTAGGAAAGTAAATCATTTTACCTCATTCTGTTGATAATTATCTGATGCACCGGGAACAAAGAATCCAGTCTGAGGAACAGCCGGAAGGCTTGGTGCCATTACATTTTCGATGGGTTTCATTGGCGCACCACTAGGGTTGAATACATCCACGTACGACTTCTTTAAAGCTGTAAAATTAAAAGAAAAAAATAAATACAGATCCTTTTCCCAACGGGTTGGTTATAGACTTTATTTAAACCCTGTTAAATATTAGTTCACGGGCCATATAGGACTCCAGCCCAAAATATGAAATAAATAAATATTAGTTCAAAAATTATATTGTCTTTATAAACAACACTAAGATTAAAATATTGGATCAACATTTAACAAACATTTTATAAATTTAACCAATAAAAGGTACAGTGCCGCTCAAATAAATAGACACAGCCTTTTTAAAGTTTCTTAATAAACTCAATTTCATAAGGTATGAAAATCTAAATAAATGTTAGGACAACCAGAAACAATCGTTAAAAACACTATATTCAAAATATTAACTCACTTCTATTCCTTTGTAATTTGAACTGATTAGATCTCAAATTATTGGGTCCAGCTTTTGATGGATCTGCGTTATCGACAGTGTCGGGTTGTTGAGGACTATTATTATTATCTGGAACAATTGGCGCTGGGGCGTTCATTTGGGGAATTGGAGCGGCCGATTGGAAACTCATCGGACTCGGCTGATAAGATTGTGGCGCCGAAGGAGGAGAAGCTGCTTGCATCTGAGGTGGTTGTTGTTGCTGTTGCGGCATCGATTGGGGCTGCATTCCCATATCACTCATCTTCGGCGGTGGTTTGAATGCCTCTTCTTCAGCTACATCCCCATCTGTGTTCACCCATTTCTTCTTATCTGGATCCCAAACAATCTAAAATGATTTACATTTGAAATGGCGAGTCAATTCTTAATTCATTACTACTTTTCTTCAAAATTTATCTTGAAAAAGAAATTCAATGCAATTTTATTTGAGTTTCACCTATGGTTTTGACAGTCACAAAATCAAAATTGAATGTAGTAGGAGAGAATAATGTTTTTTCAGTGAAAAAATGTTTGAATCAAAACATCTTATGAATAAATTAGAATTAAATAAACTTGAATTTAACTTAAATGGATGAAAAAATGAGGAACTTTACATTCTGAAATGTGAAAAACTTATTTAGGTTAAATAAAAATAAATCTTACCGTTGGATTTTTATCATCAGGCAAAATCATCTGATTTTTAGGCTTAAGACTGAGTTTTCCCCAAATTCCACCAACCCAGCCACTGGATTGGTCCTTCGGCTGAGCCTTATTCTCCTTGTCTTTAGATGCACCTTTTTGTCCCTTCGATTGCGGTTCATTTTGTCCAGAATCCCGTCGACCTATCGTTTGATTCGACCCGGGTTCATCGTCGTAAAATCCCGGTTTTTGCGAAAATGAACTGGGCATTGTGATTTGGGGCTTGGGCGCGACTTCCTCCTGCAACGACGGCAAACAACAAGCAAACAGACACAAATTAATACAAAACTTACAAATTAAATTAAATAAAAATCCCGATTGTTTTAAAATAAAATTATTTATTCAATTAAACTATTGGTCCATTTCAATAAATCTACTCTTCTAATCAACATCAAAGGTTTTGAAAAACTGCTTTTGAACATTCTTCTTCTCTAGAAACCGTTCAAATGCCATGAAACTCTTCTCATAATCCATTCTCATTCGACGGTAATTAATTTGAATATTTTCGTCGTGAATTAACTCCTGGATAGACCAAGATCTACCAGTGGGCACTTCTCTACGAACTATTTGATTCGAATTACAATTTCTCAAAATTACAGGCTCGTCAATTGGAAAAGTTCCATTAAATACAACCTTTTTCAGTTGCTTTTTGTGATTATTCGCAATTTTCGGATCATACGCCACCAGATCCGTGCACCGAGACACTTCCCCTATACTTACTTCACTGAACTGATTTTGAGTAAATCGCTTTGGCGACTCCTTCAGCTCCTGTATTTTAGTTGGAGTCAACTCCATGGGTCTCTGTGAGAAATTTGACTTTAATTGAGGCTGCGTCCACGGGAATAGTTTAAATTTAATATAATTATAATAACAAATACGGAAATAAACCGAAATGGCAAACCAAGAATTAATTAAATGAAAAAGCAGGTGTTTTCAATGAAAAGTTAATTTTAGAAATAATAACTCTCTTCACAATTGATCTGTTTTCTTGTTTTATACCTCAGGGGTGGATCCTTGCTGTTGCTGCTGCTGCTGGGCGAAATAATCGTATCCCATTTGACTATTAGGAACAGCCTGATTATTGTCACCAGCTGCCAGGGAATGGGGTTGACTGTAGCTTCCGCTGTCATAACTATTCGGATTGTAAAAGTGTCCACCTTGTTCTGGAATCTGCTGCTGATTTTGGTCCTGATAACTATCCTGCTGCTGCTGATATTGATACGGACTGCCGTACTGTTGGTTATCGTTCTCCGTCCCTTGCTGGGGCAGCTGTTGCTGGTAATTCTGATTAAACTGCTGCGCTTCAGGCGAGGGCTGATGTGATTGAGGCAGCTGCGGCGGCTGTGGGCCAAAATTCTGATACTGTAAATTCAGTTCAGTAAACTGTTGATTCAATTCGGCAAACTGCTGATCAATATTTGCCTGGGGCTGATTAGTAAGGCCTTGTGAATATGTCAAATTCATTAGCTGGTCCTGAAAAATAAAATTTTAATTTAATAAAAACTACATATAATATTTTAGTTTATAAAGTAACCTCTTTGAAGTTTTTCATTTTTATTTTAAAATATTTTACTTTATTTAAAAACAATATATTAAACAGCAACTTATTATTCCAGCGACACAATAAAACGAAATGAAATTAATGACAGAAAATATCTGATCTTGGCCTATATCCTATATTAAAATAATAACAAAATTAATCAATTTGTTATCAAAAGAGATAAAGTATCGAAAAATCGATATTAATCAATAATTATTTGTTTTAATGAATTTAATTATATAGTTATTTTGCAAATGAAGATAAATGTATATGCTAAAATATATGAACATTTATAAATTGATATAATTAATTTTACGAATTAAATAGTTCAAACTAAAATAAATCAACAAAAATAATAGTTATTTATACAAGAAGTATGAAAAGATAAAACATTTTTAAATAAATATGACACAAAATCTAACAAAAACATGGTTTAAATTCGAAATTAAAATTTAGATCTGTATCATATACTTTCGGAGTGATAGAGAAAAAATATATTTTCTCCCTCTCTTGCACATAATTTAAGTAGTCGTTATTCAAAGAGGTCCGATATATAATAAATTTTCCCTTTCAATTTCTGTAAGGAACATGGGAAGTCTCAACCTCAACGAACGGGCTTTGACGTTTTATTGACCCTGTTTTTCACTGTATTATTAGTACCTGGTTTGGCAAAGTACCCATCAAGGAGCCATTCGAGTGCGTTACCACTCGACTATAATTTGACTATAATTTGAGATCCGGTATAAGTATAATATTTTATTAAATATTCCATTTGATTTTAAATCTTCCGATACTGTAATATAAATTTAATCAATTTGATTAACTTTTTCATCGGGGTCACACTTTAATAGGAAAGGAAAAAATACAACCTTTTACATTTCAATTGAGATTTTACCCCATTGCAAATGATCCTATAAGATGGTTTTTGGCAGAACATTTAGTGCCATAATACCAATTTTATGCATCAAAATGCATAATACTTATTTATATAACTAGGTCGATAAGATAAAGCATTATTAAACACCAGGGCCTTCTTTAAAGCACGAGTAAACATATTCATCTTTTCATTATTTACTTTAATCTTCTTATAAACGGTAACAAAAACTTAAATAAATTTATTAGCAATATAAAAACAATAATAATTATGCAATAAAATAAACTTATTCAGCAATAAAGAAGGAATATAAAGATTAAATGTGTAAAACTGTAAAACAATTACATAATTTGAATAGTAATATTATTTAATTTTATTATTATAGCTGATTTTAATCGGTTTTTTCCTATTTGCTATCAAAATACTAATTAAATCAAATAAACAATTAAAACTTAATCCGTAGGTAGCGATTAAAATAGATAATAATCCGTTTTGACTGACTAATTCCTTAAGTTGACAAATTAAATAAAAAATATTTACCTGATTAACGTTGATACAATTCCTCAAGTCTTGAATCCACTTCTGATTCTCCCCATCGCTCTCCCTGCTTTCACTCTGATCATCCATTGACTTTTCTTGCATTGGGTCATAGTACCGAAGTCTATCAGCGAAATTACAAACGTTGCTAATAAGCGTCGACTCATATTTGCTCGGATCTTGTTGGATATGTTTGGCCAACTGTTCCATGTACAAAAAGGTCTTTAGCTGATAACCGTAATCCAAAAGTCTCGTCGCCAGAATAAATTTATACGACTGAAACTCGGCGATGGAGTATTTCTCGTCGCTCAAGGTGCACGCGTACTCATAAATCTCGGTCATCATGATCGCTTCAGTGGAGGCAAACTCCTTGAAACTGCGATTCGGAGACGATCCCAACAGGATAAGCTTCGAACTAGGATTACCATTCGCCTCCATTGCCGTCTCGTACTTTCCAAACCCGACCTGGGCCATCAAATAACAAAAATGCGATCCATATACGTCCCCGATCTGGAACAGGGAATCCCCAAGCGTGGTGATCGCTTTTCGATCCAGTTCCGGCTTCTGGGACGTATTGGAGATGATCATGGCCAGGTGGGGTCGCCAATCGCCCCACTTTTTGTCCACGACACTCGTCACCGACGACGGCATCCTCAAACTCATCAATTGGTACAGCGTTTGCAGAGGGTCGTTCAAAGATAATTTATTCGCGAACTTCATCATGACATTTGCATGCGAACGACGATCCACTTTCGACGCCAAGAACAAGGCATGGCCCCACAAATTGTTGTCCGTCGCCCAGTCCAAAGCTTCCGCCATATTTCCATACAGCAAATAGTTTCGGAACTTCTCCGTAATCTCCTCCTCTGACATTTTCTTGTCCTTTTCCTTCGATAAAGAGGGTGTCTCATCGCGGTTCTCAGCCCCCTCTGCTCCACTCTCATCACTGTCGATATCACTCAAAGTCGCGTCCCCTTCGCGATCCTTTCGACTCTGTACCTGTTTATTGGACGATTGAATCGAATCCCGACGACTGGTCAGGTTACTACCACTGGCATGGGGGAAATCAGAAGTATTCTTCAGCAGTAATTCAGCAATATCGGTTCCAACAACCATCTGTAATAAAAATTAGTTAAATTAGCAATTAATTTCAAATACAATGATCACAAAGATTGTCCTTCATTCAATAAATTTTATCAAAAATTTAAACCAAAAATTACTTTCGTGCAAAATCAACTTTATTTTTATTTTTAATTTAAAATATCCCAATGTCAAACAAATAATATATAAAAAGATACAACTAGCTCGATAACATAAGACAATATTAAACACAAGAACGTTCGTGTGTCTAAAGATGCTTATCGACTGAGTTTTATACAATAATTTATGCATTTTTAAATAAATAAACACACAAAACTAAAAAAATAAGGTTGGTTAAGGTAGGTATTACTAAAATGCATAAAAGAACGCTACAAAGATAGACTAAATGTGGTTGTGACTGTCTTTTCTACAACGTGATGCCAATTTTTAAACTAATAATTGGCATTTTGCAAGTGGAGATTCAAAATGAATTGAATTTTAAATTGAAATTTTGTCCTTAAAATACGGTTTAAACAGTATGCTGTTATGTTATGGCAGTTATAAGATTTTTTAGTGAACCATCTCTAAACTTTAATTTTATATTAGTGATCTGTGAAGTTGTATTTGTGTCATGTAAAAACAAGGGAAATCTTCTTACGGGTTTGTCTTTATTATCTTGTTAAATATAAACTACATAAATATTTAGTCTATGAATTATACCTTTCATAACATAAAGAACCGATCATTTCTAATGAAAAGTAGTCCGATCAAATTCGATTATTCAAAATCATTTAAAATTGAAGACATTCCCAATATGGCTAATAAAATATTGATTTTCATTTTAGAAAGTAAAACAGTCCACTCTCCAAAAATCAAAATTACTTAGCTTTAATAAATTTCAAATAAAATTTTCCATAACGCAATAACCTAATTTAAAATGAATTACAAAATTGTAAAAGAAATAGGTTTATAAATAATTCTACGGGAAATCCAATTAATATTCAATTCAAAATTACCGCATTTAAATAACTTGGCATAATTTAAATGGTTAATTTCTTATCAACGCCTTTGCAACAGCAATACGTTAACCTCTTTAAAATCAATAAAATCGGAACAATTGCCCACTCACCCCATTTTGACGAAGAAGCAGAATTAGTAAATTCCAGAGCAAGTTATGGGACGCCTTGTAGGAGGTAGTTTGGGATAGGGAATTTGCATTAGTAATTGAATTGAGACTAGTTAGTGAATTTCCATGAGATCGCAGGAGGCTATTTTCCCGTCCAGGGGCAATGATCGTCGTTGGCCCAAGTCGAATTCTCTCCTCACAGAACTCGATTACAGTTTTCTTGTGAGTCGATCCCTTAATCAAAGGACCTGGATAGATCGTGAACAATCTCTTCTCTGGATCATTATCGTTTGCCGCTGCTCCAACGTTGATTATCTTCACCAGATTTGTAACTCCATTTTGGGAGTATTTCGGCCGAATATAGACCAACAATCCATTGGTCATTGACACCTGGCTGTGCTCATTCGTAAATTTGAACGGTGTCATTCGATTTGATACAGATCGCTGATCATTGTCAAGGCGACTTTTATCGAATCTGAAAATTATTGTCAATAAAAATCGATTAAATTCAATTTAAAGTCAGCGTATCTTAACAAAGAAGTCTTGAACATTGTCGTTAAACGTCATCATCCCAAATATACTGAAATAGAGTGCACATTTTACGACGAAAATCATCCTTTTCATGACTTTGATCAGTATCCATTAATTGAATGCCAACAAATTACTAGTAGAAAGGTCCGGTTGATCTCCTTAATTATATACACTCTATCCAAGCTTTGAAAACCTGTCTAGACGAACAAATAGTATTGACGAACAAATAGTATTGACGAACAAATAGTATTGACGAACAAATATTAATCTCCAATTGTTGAAATAAGGTATGAATTTTGAAAAGCTAATTAATTTTGTGACAACGCTTAACCAACTGCACTCCCCTAATACAAATAAAAGAAATGATTTTAATTTTTACATTTGGGATTATGACGTAACACAACGATAATGTGCCTAACTTCATCTGTTAAGGAACTTTGATTCCAATCTAATTTCTTACATCTAATCATGCATTAAAGCAAATGAAAACTGTACAGAGCGATTTCAATAGAATTAATGACCCTCAATTTTGTCTCCTTTCTTATCCCCTCCCTCAAGCAATTTCGAATCCGATGCTAATCTGCCACAGAATCAGGCAGAGCACCGAAATCTCTTCTTGCTTTGTTTGACTCTTAACGTTTATTATTATTATGGTATTTTTACAAGTGTAAAAGAAGCACCTGGAAGAAAGTTCACTATGCGAATAATAGGAATGCTGCTGAGTGTGATGAAGATGCATGGCAGAGGGCGTTTGCGATGGTTGCGTGAAACTATAGCTCTGATTCATATAACTGCCGTCCAACATGGTCAGAGACTCGGGTCCTGCTCCTGATCCTCCTCCGCCCCACGAATATGTGTGGTGCAACGACCTATTATACCTTCAATAGTCCATCGCGCGCACCAATGGCACAGAGAAAAACCATAAAAACACACACAAAAGTCAATTCAATCCAAAAGTTCAAAACAAAAATATGTTCAATATTTTTTTAATGAAATATCTTTGAGACTTCTATAAGAATTATGAACAAAAGTCTAAATAAAATTAAAACTTTTTCCATTTCAATAAAGAACATTGTGGATCGTAACCTAAACTAGCGGGGTATTGACTTTTCGTTGAACAATTGTCAATTTAAAATGAAATATAATATTTAAAATAAAAAAACACCAGCTTTCCAAGCAATTAACTTAAAATATTAACATTTACATATCTGAAAAGAGCCACTCTTCAATAAATAAAAATAAATAGCCAATATTTTACAATCCTGTCAACAAAAGAATCAAATTAATTTAATTAATTCTTTAACACATAATTATATCTTTCAACGAATACCATTTAAATAAATTATATTCCGAAAAGTCTCAAAGATATTTCATAAGGAACGACATTAATTTTGAGAGGGGTTAACAACACAGAGGCACTCTAAATGAAAAAAAATGCAAATGACATTATTAGTGTGCAAAAACCAATGAATGAACATAAACAATTACGATTAAAGGAATGCAAAATTAAACGATTTGATTCTGCAAAAATACCTGTCTTTGTCGTTTGCTGAACTGCGACCAGAATGAACCGATTCCCGGTCATTGGCCGGTCCTTCTGAGGCGGCCACCATTTGGGCTTGAGCCATCTGAGCGTAGTATTTTCTATACCACTCGGCGTACGCTTGAGGATTTGTCCGTCGAAGCGTTTCATATTGTAAGTATTGTTGCTGGGAATACGCTCCGTAGTCGTAATAGTCTGAAAGAGATAAAATAATAAAAAAAGGTTTTATAATTAACTTTAAAATTATTGCGTTTGGTAAAACCCTTAATTGGTGTAATCTAAAGTTAAAATTTGGCGCCCGAGTGCGGTAAATATTTTGCAAATTTGGTTGCGTGACAGCAACATTCTAATTCATGACTACTCTATTCAAAATTCACCTCGAAATAAAAATTCAAAATTTGGGATAGTTCTAATGATTTTGACAGACACATTATCCAAATTGAGTGTAGTAAGCCAAAATAATAATTGGTCTTATAAAGAAATAAAGACTGTTCCAAAATAATGGATTTAAAGACGGTTCTTTAATATTTAGCTTAAATGTGTCAAAATACTCAAAAATAAGTAATACAAGGAATTCGTGTTTAACGAAGTTTAATTCATTTCAGTTCCAATTTAGGATTATGCAATAAATTATGGTTAAAATGGAATGTGTGGGAGTATTAGAAGCAATCAAATTAATAAATAATGGTTAATTTGATAAATAAATCGATAAATGTCTAATATGAAGTCCCTTATCTTTCAAAACATTACTTCTTTCCAGCAGTGATTTAACAGTGATTGATTCGAATTTCCTAATGCGTCACTTTTTCGCTAGAGAAAATTTTGAGTTTTTATTTCACTAGTAAAAAAAGTTATAATCTACGAACAAATTTTTAATTAATGTTAAAATTTAGACATTATTTTGTTCTCTAAATTGTGAATTTAATTTATCCGTATCGACAAATATCATATAAATTAGATTTTTTTTGTGTTTTTATGAGGATTGTAAAAAAATATATCCCACTCAGGAGTAAAATCCATTTTTTACAGAAAAACCGATGAAGAACTCGCCTTGCAGCTCATACTTCACATTCATTACCTCCTTAAATAACAAGTAATTTTACATGAAGATCAAATAAATGTTTTAAAAAAGGTGGCTTACTTTGCGGATAATACATCCTGGGATCTCTGCTCCTCTCAGTATTCCGACTTCCACTACGATCCTCTTCATAATCCCGACGCTCTTTTTCCCTATGTCTACGCTCTCCACCTCGATAATTACGATCACTCCTTCTGTCATCATTTCCCCGGTTTCTGTCATGATCCCTATTATCTCTATTATTACGATCCCCTCGACGGTGACTCCTGTCTTTGTCTTCTCTCTTCGAATCGTAGGCATCATTGTCCCGCCTTCTATTCCGATAATCATCTCTGTCTTCGTCTCTATTATACCGCTTCCGATCTCTTCTGTCGTCCCTTCCATATCTGGAATCATCATCGTCGCGATAACGATCCCTCTCTCCTCCTCGTCTGTCGTACCGGTCGCTTCTATCATGGTCCCGATAACGTCTTCCATCTCTATCCTTTTCCCGATCTTCTCCACGATAACTGCCCTCTCGATACCTTCTCTTGTCCCTCTCCCTTTCACTGTAATAATCAGATTCTTCGGAATCGTATCTATCCTTCGGTTTGGGTTTCCTTCTCAAAGAACCAGTGTTGTCTTCATTTCGATTTCCTCTTGAAGAGGACTTTTTATTGTAATAAGCATTTCGATCCTTTTCACTATCCTCTCCAGTTGACGTCTCTTTTCTAGGGATATTCTCTTTTCTTGGCATCACTTCTGAAGGCGGAGGAACAGTTTCAATTTCTTGATTAGCTGAATTAGAAATTGCAGCTCCACCACTTGAAATAATAGGATCATCATCTCCCGTGTTTGCCCCTTCAATTGGTTCCTCTCTAGTTAAATTACTCCTCTGTTGGGGTTGGACATCTTCCAAATTCTCACCCTCCATCTCCAAGTCCCTTTGCTGCTCCATAATTTCTGGCTGAGGAATCGGAATCGGTACCACTGGAGCAAAGGTTCTAATATTCTCATTCCCAGTCACTACTCGACTTTGGGAAATAACAGGCTGAGGGGGAATTTCATTATGTGTGCTTTCTCCTGGCACTTGGTACAAATTTCTATCGGTTAAATTTTCCTCTTGTACCTCTGGTTGGGGAGGATAAGTTCTGTTAACCGGAACAATGTTGGACACAATTGACGCTTGTCCATCAGCTTCTCGTTCCATATTTATATTAGAGGCATTTTCCAAATCCGTCCCCGGCACCATTCTATCAAACTGGGGAACTGGAGGCTCTACAGAAATGGGATTTCCCGACCCAATTTCCGGTTCTCCTAAAACAAATCTAGACAAACCGGGAGGAGGTAGATTATCAACCAAGTCCGTTTGTTGTTGATTCTGATTTAAAGACATCGTATCAGTTTCTTCAGAAAGGGGACTCGTTTGAAGGTACTGATTTCTGTCGTTGTTATTTGGAGTAACTGATTCTCGGTTTTCAATTTCAGTCAAAATTGGTTGATTTAAATCGGGAACCTGAGGCTGAACTGGCGGTAAAGAAGGCATTGGAGAAGGTTGATTAATTGCTGAAACAGGATTAGTCTGATATCCTCTATGGCCAATTCCTCCTGTCCTTTTAAAGGGGTTACTAGTTGCCTGACCTGGACCCATCATTGGAGGTAGAGCTGGTGGAGCAGTGTTTTGTACTTGAGGAGGTGGCATTTGCGGTTTTGGTTCAACACTTTGAGGAATTGAAACTTGTCCCAAATTCTCCTGATTAACCGGTTCTGGAGGTTGAGGAATTACAGAAGGAGGTCTCTCTTGTTTCAATTCTACAACAGGAGGAGTTGGATTATGTCTTGGTCCCACAGAGACTGGTCTATCTTGTTTAATTTCCATTACAGGAGGAGGTGGTCCTATTGAAGGGGGTCTCTCCTGCTTAACCTCCTTTACAGGTGGTTGATTAACCTCCTGATTCATTGAATTATCAATTTTCATTACATTCATCGCGACCAGAGCTTGGTCCAAGTTGTCTAGGTCGCTTCCTTCTTGAACAGTTGCCACTGGTTGGCTTGAAAACTGATTTGAATCAAAAGAAGGCTGATTTATTGGAGCTGCAGGACCGCTATTCGGCCATTGGTATTGTTGTTGTAATTGCTGAGTATTTTTCGCGTCATCTGGTTGATTGATTTGATTGGAACTTTGAGAGTTTATCTTTTCGACAGCCTCTTTCGACACTTTATCAAACACCGGCTGTTTGTTGGCAAACGGGAGACTGATATTGCTGTTGTTCTCCATAGAGTTCCAATTCCAATTGTCGTTCGCGGTGTTGGTCGAAAAACTGTCTGCAATTACGTTCTGATTCGCTTCTAAAGAAGGAGCCGGCTGTTGTGGCATTTGATAATTCATATTGGAATCGTAGGTTTGATTATTGAACATTTGAACCGGTCTAGAAGGGTACGGCTGCTGTTGATTGTAGAAATTGGTTTGGACAGGGGGTGGAGGGTGAGTGCTGTTGTTGTTATTTACATTATTGTTATTTCCCTCATTAGTCCACTCGTCGCCCCAATCACCCCAACCATCAGCCGCCCCAGGATCCCCCTGAAAGTGCTGAGAAGTCATCGCGGGGGCCTGAAACTGGGGCTGCTGTTGAGGAACCGGAGGATTATTGTTGTAATAATTTATCTGTTGTTGCTGATGATGATGATTCTGATTGTTATTCCATCCAGCAGTCCCGTTGTCCAGCTGTTGCTGCTGCTGTTGAGGAGGAGGGTACTGACCCGTATTAGGCCACTGCTGTTGATTGTAATCCCCCTGAGAATGGGGCTGAAACGAAAACCGACACCCATTAAAATCGATAATTTCCCCAAAAAATGCAAATTAAGAAATTCCAAAATCAAAAGTGAAACGTCTTTAGTATCCCAAATACCTGGAATGGAACTTGTTGTTGCTGTTGTGGTGGAGGAGGTTTCTGTGAGTGTGGCATGGTTGGGTGATGAGTAGGGGGAGGCGGTGCTGAAGACTGAGAATACCAGGACATATTGATTGTTTACAAAGAATGAGATTTAGTTGCACAAATCTAGACAAATCCCGGCTGAAATCCCAATCTATCGGTCATGCATGCCATTAAAACCCGACTGAAACTGGTCTGCAGTGAGTGGTTAGACTGGTGGGGGACGAAAACTGTGATTTTCACTTTCTTTTCCCGAACGTCAAGTGAGTAAAAATGGACGAAACTGAATGATTAGCTGATTTTACCGAGTCCCGCAAACTCACATCACATACTCAATTACACGGATTGGATAACAGTTAGATGAGAAACAAACTAGGCGATTTTGGCCCAATTTTCGACACGAAAACACGAAAAATTACAGAGCAAAATAAATTGTCGACACTTTCTGCCAACATGGAACTTTTCTGAAGTGGTGTGCGTGAACTTTCACTTTGGTGTTTTCAATTTTTTTACCTAAACTCTGGTGTCAGCCTACAAACTGCATTCCAATTGATTACAGGGATCCACTCCTATACGTCAAACCCAAAATAATCATCTAAATAAAAATAAAAGCTATTATTTTGAATTTTTTATGACCAATGAGAAGTGACGTTTGAGATGTCAAAAAGTTACTGATGTGTCCAAATAAACGTCCGTTTCAATAGTCGATTGATAAACTGATGAAAAAAGGCAGGAACAGTTGAAAGCAGCCCTTTAAAAACTAGACAAGAGTGAGGACAAGGCATTTAACTCAAAATGGCCCAAATGACCATGATTGCCAGAGTTGTGGATGGACTTCCACTTGTTGGATCAATGCAGGAGGATGAGCAGGTAAGTCACGACCTCTGACCCCCCATAAATATCTTCTAATACACTATGTTGATGATTTCAGAGCGGCAGGAGTGTTTTAGAGTACCAAAACCAGGCGAAAATGCTGTTCCGGAAGCTTGGTCCCCATTCCCCAGCCAGATGCTCTATCGAAACCGGGCCTTATTTATTCCAGTAACAGTTCAAACACCTCAGATCGTATTGACTGATTGCTATAATATTTGCTCTTCATTTCAGTTATTTAATAGAGAATGACGTGTGTTATTTGGTGTTGTGTGATAAAATGTTTTCAAAACGAATGGCGTTCAACTTCCTGGAAGACATTTCCCAAGAGTTCCACAAAAACTATGGCCGCAAAGTGAACTCCGTTACCAGACCGTATGCATTCATCGAGTTCGATGTCTATATCCAAAAGGCCAAAAAATCTCTCACAGATCGACGCAAGAATATCAATTCGATAAACACCCAACTGAAAGATGTCCAAAGGATTATGGTCCAAAATATCGACGACGTACTGCAAAGAGGAACTGTTCTATCTGGTCAGTTGTAAAACATTATCTTATCAATGCATATTAAATGATAATAAACTAATTATATTCCAGAGCTCGACACAAAGACCCAAAATTTGTCAATGTTGTCCCAAAAATACAAGAAAGATGCCACATATTTAAATCGGAAGTCAATGTATGTGAAGGGAGCTGTTGCCGGAGTCGTTCTCCTAGTCTTCGTTTTGTACTTTTGGGTTCTTTAATATTAGACCAGGACGTTTGGACAATTCTTACCGAAACAATAATAAAAATACCTTTGTTGATGTCTTAAAATACATCATTGGCCCTGGACCTTCCGTATTTTACTATTAAAGGAAGTTATTCACACGAATGCATATTTAAATCTGGTTTTTGTATAAAATATATATTAAAATCAATTATTATACTAAACAGTTTTTAATATTTTGAGATAATTAGAGAATAAGTTATTTCTTAAAAGAAATTTCAAAAATGCAACGTTTTCCCAAAAGATATTGGTTTGAACCTAATAGATGTGGACTAATATTTTATTTAAACATGTAATTGATGAGTAAATTTTTTAAACGAACTGAGCTACTTTCACCAAACTAATTAATACAATTTCCATTTAATTCAGGTAAATCAAAATCTCTTTAATTACCAACGTTTTCTACATATAAAAATCCTACGAATTTCAATTTATTTTGTACTATTTTTGGGATGAATTATTGACCAAATACCACAAAGCTGACGTTTTGATTAGAGACTAGAAGCCTATGTTCTGGCAACAATTCTGAAGAGAACTGTATTCTTAATGACCTTCTAAAAGATCGAATCACAACAAAGGTATTGTTGACGATCTACTTATCCGATTAGATTTGTGGGAATAAGTGGAAAAATAAAGACGCAAACGATTAATACTTAACATGCGCCAGCTACAAGCACAGCTCACTAAATTCATACAAAAAAGAAGCGCTGACTTTGTTGAAACAAATGATTAATTAATTAATTAACTATTAAATGAGTATTGAATAATTTAGATATTTATGAACTTAATTTAAACATAAAAATTATCAAAAAGCACTTTAAATTATTGGAAAAATTTATTTGAGGTCAACTTTTTACATAAAAAACATAAGTCGTCCACATAAAGTGAGGAAAATTCATACATTTGGTTGAATTCTTTAATGTTTAACGAGTTTTGATGGAAAAGTAAAACATACCCCAATTTCACCGAATCCAATTTATATTTTGCTGTGATTAAGTTTTCGTTTCTTCTCTTTTTCCTCATCATCGTCATCTGAATCGGAGCTCACCCAGAAACACTCATCCGTAAACAGAAAATTATTAGAAGTCGATTCATCCGATTGTTCCGTTTTCATGAACTTCAATGGAGTTTTTAGTTCTGGTTTGGGTTCAGATTTAATTGAAGCTTCTTTAGTATTAAATTTATAATCCTCCTCATTATCACTGTCGATCAAATCGAATTCAGTTTCTAGTTCCTTGAATAAAATATAAATGAAGGGATGCTCGATTATTGTCTTTTTGGCCAAGTTCTCTTTTAGAGACTTTTTCAGATCCAATTCCCAAAACCGTTTGTTACATCTTTTGACTTCTTCTGATTTTAAGAGGACTTTAACTCCTGACAAACCTCTGCTTTTGTAGAAAATTAATGACTTGGGAGTTTCATCTTCTTTTGGGTCAAAATACTTGAATAGTAAGTCTCCCAATGAAAGATCTTCATCACACTTTTCATCAACTATTACTCCATCGTCAACATTCACAAAGTTCCACTCAATCCTCCAGAAGATCTTTTCCAATTTCTCATTAAAGGTAGTTGTATTTGATTTGTGTCTTGTGAAGTTCGGTAAGAGAAACCTTAAAGTCGTTTTTCTCTTTTCTGCTGCAGATCTCAGCTTTTTTAAATGAAATGGAAGTGGTTTGTTAAAAGCTGTAAAAGCCTTGATTGGGTCCCTTTTTCTGTTCTCTACATATCTTGTACATTCCTCTAGGAATCTATAATCGTTCATGTAGTCCATTGTAGTCATCTTCTTTATAGGAATGTACTTGGTTTTGTCTCTAATCCCATCGCAATTTAATTCCTTTTTGTGAATTGTTAGACATTGTAAACGACATGTTTTCACCTCACACTTTGGACAAGTGTATTTGGCTTCATCATTGGCACAAACTTCACATATTCCTAGCCTGTAAAGTACAATATTTTAATTATAAATGTTAGAAATGATATTTTAAATGAAATTCAAACCTCGTGTTTGGTGAATCTGTATTTTCACCCTGTTTCGATTTATTTTCTGTTTTCATAAACAGTAATTGGGATAGCCCATTTGTAGTTTCACTCTTTTCCATTGTTTTTACTTTAAATCAACTGGTTTTTAACAAGATATTTTAAAACGTGTGCAAGTTAAAAAACCAAAACATTTGAATTTATTATTATTACTTTAAACTGACATTTGTCTGACATTTCTGGAAAAATGTCTCCAAATTGGGACGGTGAGTTGTTTTGACCAATTTCGAGGCAAAAATAAAGGGCTTAACAATTTATATATCCTTTATTTAGATCTCCGAAAGGCAGCCAGACACCTGGAAAATGACATAGACCTGAAATTGGTAGCGATTTCAAAAGTGGGATCGAATAGTTCGATCAGCAGTTCATCGTCAGATACTGCGCCTCTGCTAGGAGAACATGTCTTTGACACCCTGGCAATGGAAATTGAACAGATCCTGGACCGTCTTACGGCCATCAACGATAAAATGTCCGAACTACAGACGACAGGAACGGCAAATTTGCATACTCGACAAAGACATCGAGATATTTTACACGTAGTCATTGTTTATTTCTTTTTAAAAAACGGTTATAAACAAATGGAATTCTTCTTTTAGGGCTACAGACAGGAATTCAATAAAATAAGGACTAATCATACGACTAGAATTGAAAGAGAAGAGCTTTTAAAGGGGTCGGGAATGATGGGAGGAACATCAATTTCGGGAAGTAGCGGTGGTGGAGCTGGAGGTCTGAGCAGAAGAGACATGTTTCTAAAGGAGTCCAATCATTTGCACAATTCCCATAATCTAATCAATGAGCAAATTAATATCGCTATAGAAACCAGAGAACATTTGTCTTCTCAGAGGCAGTATTTAAAGAAGATTCAAACCCGTTTCAACGACATCGCCAACCGATTCCCCCTCATTTCTAGGTAATGCAGTGTGTTTATTATAGTTTTCTTGTTTACACAGCTGATTCCAATCTATATTTCAGCCTTATTCAGCGAATCAATATCAAACAGCGAAGAGACACTTTAATTGTGGGAGGCACTATCGGCGTTTGCCTGTTCCTTCTCCTCCTCTATGCATTCAATTAATGACAACAATGGCCAAAACATTATATTACGTGATTTATAACCTGGTTTCTATATTTAACACTATATTTTATTATTCCATACAAATAAAACACATAATCAATTATTTCGTGTTTCAAAGATTAATCACTTTCCAGAGCGGTTAAATTAATTGAATGGTTTTATGTTATTCAACACATCGATTCTAATTAGTTGTAAAATAGATGTAGTTTTACTGACGGTCTCGTGTGTTATACAACACTATACGCAAATATATCTTCATTTTTATAAATAACAATCACACAAAGATAATGCAATAAAGCATTAGAGCCTAAAATGACTTAAGATAAGGCCTTAAAGAAAAGGGTATTTTAAAATTACGAGCGTAGCGATTGTTAAAAAAAACCCGTGTTTAATCATGTTTATCGATCGTGTTTTATACAAAATGTAATGCATTTTTGAACAAATTAATAAAATAATATAAAAAGTTGTTATTTCTTAAAATTCAAATTAAAAATTTAGTTATCTATTTCAAATTGTTCCCGTTGCATTCCCTCATACACATAGGAAATATCATCTCTCTCTTTAATTTATTCGCAAAAACTGCTTTTTCAAAGAGAAATGATATGTTCATTTAAAAAAAATATTTTGTAATACTCGGTTAAATACCTAGAAGAAAAAATAGTAAAATAGAAATGTAATGCGCTTGTGACCCTAAAAATCATTGACCAATAGCAATCAATACCGTTAAGCGTGGAAATGTCCTTATTTAAAAATCGAAATTCCCGATTAATTTAAATAATTTATAATCAATTTTTTTTAGGTCGGCTCAAAAAATTGGTGGAATGGTTGGCAAGACAACCCTTAGTGAACAAAATAACGATAATTAGGAAATCGCTTAAAATTGGAAACAGCCATAACGGCTTTAATACTTACTTTATTTTAATTTTTAAAATTGCAATCACTTGCAAATAAATATATATATATAAATATTAACTTTTATTGATCAACGATTTTTGGGTGTCACAAGCGCATTATTTAGGCCGAAACCTGTTGTTTCATGCAACATCCTATTAATAATATTCTCATTGTGTGCAATAAATTATTGCAACATAAATTTGCTATTTTAAAATCAGACAAGAAGACGGCTGATGGTTTATTTTAAAAATAATCTGTAAATAAAAATAGAAAGCTGTTTATTTTGAATGAAGAGAATGATAGAAACCACCTGAAACTCGTTTCAGACTCGCGAAATGCATATTTAATTGGACATAATTATATAATTTTATTACTAATTTTATATCATGTATGTATAAATCAATTTTCATTATATTATTAGACTCATTTAAATCATTCTATTTGTTTTGTCTAATAATAAATAAGCAATTAAATAGCACAAAAAAACTGAATTTGTTTATAAAAATAGAATATTAATTGCTTGACCAATTTATTATGAATAAAAAAGATTGTCTTATCAGTGGCGTCGAGCCTAATGATGACTGGCCAAAAACCACAAATCATACGAACGACTTTTGTGACAATAGTGTGTTTTTTATAAATCAGGTTAATTTACCACAGAAATAAAACAATTAACAAAATATTATGACCAAAAATTATATAACAAATATAATTTTCATAGTCATCTTTCGGAATAATACCATCAACACACTTCAATTGAGATTAAATCACCAATTTACTGCTAATAAAATATGTAAATAATGGGGGAATTTAAAATTTCAATTATATACTGACCTTCAAAAATAATATCACCACCGCCACCCAGCATGAGAGGCATCATGCCAATAATTAAAGTGTCATAACTCGGCGACAAACATAATTTTGTAATAAAAATTCTTTATTAACTGGGCTCTCTTGTCAATAACAGTAATTGTTCTTGTAAAACGCATTGAATAGCGCGGTACAATACTTATCATAGACTATAAATAGAGTTCAACACGAATCGATAAAACAATACTTCTCTCTCATGATGTTTTTGAGCAAAATTTGATTGATGAACTGTGATTGAAGGGGGAGGGAGAGACAATCAATTTATCGTTTAAATGCAATAAAAATCATTTAGCTAAAATTTGTCACAACTGATGTTTTTTTATATATATTTTTTATGTCTATATAATAAATGCAATGGATTTTTCAACTGTGATTAATATTATGAATAAATAATTATAATATATGTATATTATATGTCCAATTTGGGATTGTCGATAATAGGTCCTCAATTAATCAATTTCATTAATTCTAATGGCAAAAACTGATAAATAGTACTGATTTTAACTAATAATTTTATAAAATTGGTGTCTATTCTCTAATTGTGATTTTTGGAGGGAGCAGCCGCCTGGTAATCGGACGACTCTTCCTCCTCGTCCACCTCCACACCAATCGACTGAATACCGTTCCTCAACAGCGGCGTTCCTTTGCCTTTTCCCAGCACCCTCGCCGTGAACACCACTGTAATCGCCGTCTCATTATCTAGCGTTAAATTCAACTCCTGCTTTAGAAACTTCTCCTTGTCCGCCAAGAACTCGACAATCATCTGAATGAATTTCTTCCCCTCCTTCTTCTCCTCCACCTCGTTTTGGCACTCAATCAGCCTACAGCAATGGTTCGGCATCGCCGTTTTGTTCTCTGTTAACTCGAATTCTGTCGTCACATCCAGCTTCTCCAAGGCAGCGCAGATTCCAGTCGGCAGCTGGAGGTCCAATTTGTACCGGTGGTTAATCTGTAGGAATCCCAAATGTACGGCGAGCACATTCTTCTCGGGGTCCAACTTCTGGAAACTAATACTGTTGTTGTCCGTCTCCAAGTCCTTCTCGTTGAAATGTACATGGTTGGCGTGGTGTTCCGGGTGATGGTGGTCCAAAATAGAATGCAATTGGAAATCTGTTTTTTTGCTCTCTGTCTCCATTTCTGAAAAAAGAGAAAAAGCAACGTTTAGTTTCGCGTAATACGATGGTTTGTTTCACAAAAGAGATTATTTTTGCTTTACGGCATCGATTTGTATTTCGTAACTTTTTCACACTAGAGAAAATTTTAATTTTTTTTTCACAAATGAAAAAAAGAAATAAACTATGAATAAATTTGTTTCACTGTTATAAAACTCTTTTGTGTACTTTTTAGAAAAAAAATTAGTCCTGCTCGCGTGTAAAATTTGGTTTTAATTTGAAAACGACGAAAAAATTGCCTAACGGCGGATCGTATCTTTAACTCGTTTCATCGTTAAATAAATTAATTTAAAATTTTTCATAACCTGTTTTTCTAATAATTTTAATAATAATTTGGAATTCAATCTATAAACTACATTGTGTTATTATTTAGTAAAGTGCTAATCATAAATATTAACAAAAATGCATTTTGAACAATACTAACAAAGTTAAAACTTTACCGCACTAAGGTGGCAGTGTAATTTTGAAAAACAAAAATATTTTAGTTCAATTATTTAAATTTATAATAGGATAGATTGTATGAAACTCTAAAAAGATATTTATGAAACACCCGAGACGAGGGCCTTGTTTTTGTGTAAATTTAATTCAAATTAGTTGGGTTTCATGACAAATGTGTGACTGGAAATTTTTGCAAATTTTATAGTCCAATTCAAAATCTTAGTAACCAACTTGCTTCATTTGCAGAATTGACAAGTTGTATACATTTGTTAAACAAAAAGTGTCTTAAAAGGTCATTTGATTTTCAAATTGAAATTTGCTTTTTAAAATACTGTTCCAATAGGATTCGGAAGATGTGTGGCAGTTTTCAGATTTTCCAGTAAACCTTCTTTCTAAGAAATTTTAATTTAAAATTATTGATTTTTGTAATTTATTTATTTTGTGTTCAAATATAATTAGAATTGAAGCTAATTTTCATTACATCCAGCTAAAAAAAATATACGGAGTGTACGACTACTATGTTATAAGCTTATTGATTATATTAAACGTGTGCTAATGGATACTAAACTTTTTCTAACTTCAAACCATTCTAATGAAGCTGAATTACTACATATATCAAAAATAAATTAAATTGTTAATTGAAAAAGAATAAAATTTAATACCAATTTTTTTTATTGCAACTCGTAGTTTTAATCAGACACACTTTAAAAATTCAATCCTTTATTTAAACCAGAATTTTAAATTGACCCTAGCTAATTTTTGAACACAAACGGAAAAATTTTATATTATTTATAGACTACGATTTGGAATTTAATTGATCAATAAAATTACCCCCGATTAATCTAAAAATTGACCTTCATAAAAAGATAATAAGGAAAACAATAAACTCTCTCCAGCCATCTGACGGATTTTCCAATCGGAAATGTATTGATTTTTTCTTTAAAATTTAATCTTAGATTAAAAAATCATTTCAAGTTCAACAACGTTTACGTTTTATCTAAATCTGATAAATCTCAACTTAAAGTTGTTTAAAAAATCGAATAAGAAAGTACAAATCTTTTGCAACAGCGAAACACTTTTAATTATTCAAAAGACAAGGCTAAATGGCATGGGGACATGTTGATTGTCGTAAAAATAGTCAAAAAAATCAACAACGAGTATTTCCAGGAAAAAGCTAATCTGCTAAATATTTGTCTTCATTTTTCCCCTGAAAACCCTTGAAAAATTAATCGCGTGTTGTTGAAAAGGCTATAATTTTATGGGAATATAAAAGCCAGAATTTAATTAAATTTCACTTTTATGGTTAAAAATCACGTGATAAAAATAGAATGGACTAAAGCCAAATGGGTTTTCTAGAAGAAGAGAAAACATTTAACACGTGACGAGTAAACATAAATTATTATCATTTCCACTTTTACTATTAAAACCAGTATAGAAACGTATTTGAACCAGAAACTGCACTTTAATCTTTCCACTATTTTGCACCTGTTGCAAGCGCAGCTCCACTTATGCTGTTGATGTTGACGGATGAACGAGAGATTGACTTCTAACTCGATTAATGACCACAAGTAACCCCCACGAGTAAACAAACTCGTAATTTAGCTTGATAAAGCCCACCAACGCAGCCCAACAATCGCATTATCTAGCGCATAGATACCGAATGTATTTAATTCCACATTACCATTGTCCCATTTATTATAATTTGATAAGTCCTCCATCACAACAAACACACAGATATTCCTGAGCCGAAGCTTGTTTATCAAATTAATGCGACAATAAACTTGTCCTTCCACCCTGGCCAAAAACACCCATCCCAAGCATACAAAACTTTTGTCCACCTCATTCAATAGAGGAGAAAGAAAAGCTCTGTCTACCCACAATGAATGGAATGAGGCACTCTTATTCCTTATCCGATCCGTTGTCGAATTCATGCATTATCTTCCAGTCATCGACACAAAGCTGTTTGCTAAACCAATTCGCAAATTGTGAAATATGTGTGCCAAGTCGTATTAATATTCACAAATTCACGACTCTTTCCTCGCCAATTTATTACCGAGTGTGAACTGAATGCGTTCAAACTTTAAACATCCATTACGCATTAAACTCGCGAAATTGATCACATTTTTATATCCGTTACCACGTAAACAGCATTTGTAGAGGATTAATTGATTTCGAATGAACATGACGACTTCCATAATAATCTAACTGTTCATCCATAACAAAAAATGATATATGGCTTATGTAAACCGCGCTATGAAATATCAAATATTTTAAAATCAACAAAAATTGTAAAGAATCTTTGTTTTATGTTCTATAAAAATACAAATATTTACGTCCATAACTTTAAACATAATCCAAGATAATATTTACCTGCTAAAAACATCCAATCTCTGTTTAATATGGATTGTAAACATTCAAGGCTCAATTTAAGTATTCTCTTTTTTTTGCAATCACAATTGTCGTTGAATATCTCATCCATTTTCTTGCCAATTTTCATTCAACAAAGAAAAACCCCAATTAGTAATTAATTTACATAAGGCATGCAGTGCACATAATGTACTATTATTCATTTCATTTTGGGTCAAATTAATTTAATTAATTGTGACTAAATATATGGCAAGAATAGATAGGACAAAATTGAGATAATACTTCCAAGTTTGTCTTTTAAAGTCAAACATGAGTCAGTGTTTAATTTATATTCGTAAACAAGAGTAGATCATAAACTTCGCACGATGTTGATTATATAAAGTTAGTCTTACGTGCCAACGATTTTAAATTAACAAAAAACAACGAAAATACCTAAAACCCAAAGGAAGCACATTAACACAATTTTTAAATAATGTAATATACTTGTATTATATTTTAAAAATGGGAATAATTTATTAAATATTTAATATTCAAAAATAAACTTTATAAAGGGGGTTTTCCAATAAATTTTTATTTTGCTAGAAAACGAATACTTTCGAACAGAAATCATGAATGTTTATGTCATTGTAAAGAAAAAAGTGAACTAAAAACACAATATCAGCCCAAAAACTCTTAAACATGTGCAGTTATACGTCGCTGATAATTTCACGAACTCCAAATTTGAAATTTTGAATCAATTGTTAAGTAGTTGCATATAACATATCTTATCTTTCACGTAGGTACATGCAAAGAAAAAATCTAAATTGATAAAACTCAAAATGTCAATGGCGAGATATTAAACGTAAACCCTCTAGCAATGAAATTTTTGTTATATTTGGTAAATTGGTAAAGCTCTGACATTATTTTATTGTGGACACATCATCTTAAGCATTCTGCTCGTTATTTTAAAGACAAAAATTTCAATTTAAAATTCAATTCACTTTGAATCCCTATTTGCGAAATGTCAATTACTAGTTTCAAAAACTGACACCAGACAGCGAACGTGTCGATTTAAAAGAAAGAGTCACAAACACATTTAAAAAAACGAATGGTTAGAAGTAAGGCTGCTTTTTTTTATATGGGACCCTACTATTTTGTATGAATTTGGCAAGGGTACCCTTCTTGCGGGTTTAAGCCAATAATCACAACAACCTAAAATTCTTCGTTTTTTTAAGAATTTCAAAGTTTTTTTCTGGTTTACCTTCTTTTTTTATATCAGTGCAGGGGAGAAAACACCCTTACAACAATTTACCATGATTTGTACAGCCGGAAATTAGCTGACAATTCAAACTAACTACTTATATTCAATAAAAAAACTCCTCATCTAAAGTGTCCAAACCTATACTGCCCTAGTGGGAAACACACTTGATAACCATTACACTACGGAAACTGAGAGTTATTGCAACAGGCGTACGTAGCTGTCCACGATACAACTGGTGAAATATTTTCATGCATCAGAACAATTATTTTATTCAGAATAAGGGCTTTAATCTCAATGATTCTGTGTACAACTCTCCATTCATATTATATTTTAAAACCATCCGTTAATACAGGTAAACCACGTACAAATTAACTGAAGTATAAATTTGATGGATTACTTACTATTCATTCTAATACACATTGAAATAATCACCAATTAATTTGTTTTAAAAAAATACTTGATTTATAAATATAAAAATTGAACCTTTTATTGAAGAACCCTATATTACAAAAGTAATAATAAAATAATTCAACATTGTAAAATTCTCACTTTGATATTAGTAACTATTTATCTAATTGCCTAGCTAATGAAGAATATAAAAATAGGAATTAATGAGTTGCACCACATTACCTTCAACTACACCAACTTTTCACATCAACAACAACAAAAAGCAGAACCAGAAGCTGGCAATTATTCAATACACGAACAGGCCATAAATAAAGCCGAGATTTACATAAATGGATATTTTCTATCAGTTTTATTCTAATCTAAATCAAACTGGTTAATTGGAGCGGAACGAAAACTGATAGATGTGACTCTTGTTCAATCGTCCAGTCCTAATATTTACTTGTACGAGTATGTAAACGACTTTATTATTCAAATAAAGTAATATTACATCAGGGAACAGAGAGAGATATAATAGGGAAGTTTGTAGATTAACTATATATTAGATTAGGAGCAAAATATGTTACACTATATTAGAGTGGAAAAAATAAAATATGTACAGAATTATTAATAAATATTACATTGTTCCACAAGAAACTGTACACCCAGAGCCCAAATTTGATTGTAGCAAACATCATTTTAAACAATATATACCTAGCAGAATTTTAGTTTAACCTTAATTATAAATTATATTTTAAAAATCATCACTAGGAATATAACGTAGCACTGTAAGTTCAAGTATCCATTTAGACCTATTGGAACTCAATTAAACTTTATGGTAAATTCTCAAACAAGACAGTCGTTACTTTAGGATAAACACTCGAATCAGCTGTATAATTGTCTTTACTTACATTAATCCAGACCGTTATTACTAGTATTTTATAAAAAAAAAATGGGATTCTATTTCTTATAGAGTTTTAAAGCTTCTGGAGCGCAGGTTACCAAAGATTTTCTATCATACAACTTACTGCTTATAAACAGAAATATGTACAATTACGATCTAGGCCTATTAATTTTCTCGTAATTGTACATATTGCCTTATAAAATTTCATATATTATATAAAAAAATTTTTTTGTTTAAATGTCCCTTTTCAATTCTGATTGTACAAACAATTAGATTAAAATAAAATTTTTGTATTGTTTTATTTACCTTATTATCTTCACATATAACATAACTTTTAAAAGGATATTTCACACCGTTATTCATAAATAATATAATGTTGCATGTGTAATCATTGACCTTGAGTGTGCGCGCGTACGTGTGTGTTATCAGGACAAATTGAAGAATCTTGACCTGATCAAATAAGAGGAAGGACAAGAAAGCGAAAGCGGAATTGGATTCGCACCGTTGTATGTTTGCGTCGCAGTTCAAGACAATTATTACTTGCATTTCAATCGTAATTTTGTAACGTATATCTAGCTAATGAAATAATAAATGAAAACTACATTACAATAAAAGTCATAATTTTGGTGAACAATTAAAATTGACTCGCTCAAACTGTAAAGCTTCATGTGGAACAATCTAATAGTTTATTAAATTTTAGATTTATTTATTTTAAAACTTTCAGTTAAAAACTTTAATAGCCATTTTTCATGTAATGTAATGAATTATTTTTAATAACCCTCTTTCCTATTCTCTTAAAACAATTAATTCAAACGCCGAAAAGGCACGTTTGCAAATTTAAACAAAAAAGAAATTATTCATAAATTGGCTGTTTTCCATATTTACGACGATTTTAAGAAATTTAATCAACTTTTTTCTAAGGAAATACGTCAATCAATAAAAGGTTCTTATTCAAAATAGACGCGTATAATTGCTGAACAAACTCATCAACAAGGTAAACAAATTCAGAATCATGGGACTGACCTAATTTGCTTCATTACAAAACTCCTTCGCCCGAACCGGTTATCATTAGCATTTAGAGAATAAAACCACGACGCCGTCCATATTTAGCACAATAAAATCCTCGCGTGTTTTGCGCAAATTAAAATAATAAAAACAAATAGCAATTCTCAAATCAAATAATGTAAATGGAAATTCGTGTTGAAACTGTACTATTTGAATATCAATCCCGAATATTTACTCGTACTCTCTGCCAATTGTGGATTTAACCGATGATGATGACTGCGACGACGATGATCTAATTATGGGAATAAAATAATGGAACAATATGAAAATTGAATTCAAGTGAATTCAATCGGATTAAAAACCAATTGACTTGAATGAGATTATTTGCTTCAAAATAGCCAAGGGATTTTTGGTGATTACTCTTATGAAAATTTGGAAATATTCCAAAGGAGTTTTCCTTCTAAAAATAATTAAAATAAACAGGAAGAAAAGCAGTTTCAAACCTCAAGTAGAATTTTGAATAAACTAACAAGTAGGACAAGGTCCAAATTTGTAGATGATTTACCAAGTCGAGTTTAGGGAAAAAAGTAAAGAAATAATAGAAGAAGTATAATAAATAAGTATTATAAACTTGAAAATTCAATGCAGGCAATGAACACCCTCACAATGTGTTTTCATGATTACTGTAAGCCGTGAATAGTTGCTAATTCATACTAACCGGTCGTATTAATATTATTAAACCTATCTTGTAGAGTGGCCTGACCTATACTACTCTAGTGTGCGGTGCCGAATGGCGGATTCAATAAACACGTTTATCATATCCCACCATAATCCTTCACAAAAATGTTTATATTGCAATACTTTATCAATAGCAATAATATAGTTAGGGGCCGGAGTAGCGTAGTGGGTTAACCGTCGCGTCACAAATTGAAATCGTGTGTTCAAAACCCAGAAACTGCTTTTTTATTTTCAAAATTGATTTGCCATTATCTACTAATAATAACAATTTGTGATTAATATTTGTTTAAATATACATTTAGAAAATATCTACGGCCTCAACATTCGAACAACTAGTGTCGTCAACATTATTTGTTTGAATTTAGACAGGTTTTGAATGGAGAGATAAACCGGATCTTCCTAATACTAGTATTTTGGGGTTGTTCATCGAATGTAAACAGATCAAAGTGAAAGAGATGGTCTTCTTCGTAGTATATGTGTTCTGTTTCGGTGGCAAAAACCTGTCAATAAAATAGCCCGTTTATATAATGATCAGTTCATGGTGATAATCACATCATAACAAATAATGATTCGTAAAAAACATGATATTCAATTGTCAATTGTGAAAGACTGGAAAATGAATAGAGAGAGCATTTAATGAAATATGAGTACTTTAAACCATGTTACACTTAGACCTGTAACGGTTGTTGAGTCGTATAAGAAGAAGGGTATAAAATGGTGCTAGGCACGGGAAACTATGGCGAATTACGTGAGTTTATTTGTGAATGAGGGCTATAATCTCTGTGCGGGTTTTGCGCCCACTAACCAATAATCAAAACTTGAAAAACACAAATTACCACAAAACCTGCATTAACTAAATCAAATCACTTTACCTCAACTCCATAACAAACGCTTTGCCCTTTCCTTATACTGTGTTTGACCTTTACTGCCCACGTGAGCGGCGCCGAATGGAGGGTCGATGACACATGTATCCTGTTCCCATCCTTTGGTATAAAAGCAGATAGGAACAACGCTTACGCGAGGAAGAGACGATGGGCGGCACCCATCACATCAAGGAATCAGGATGGTGCAACGGTCCGGAGATCATTCATATGTATTTATATATGTATATGTGAGGGTTATAAATCATTAATGGGTTGTTTGTTTACAATAAACAATTGACTAATTTCTTTATAAAACTAAAACTTCTTTTTTTTTTAATATATTCTAATTAAAAAGCGAAAACAATTAAATCTCTAACTGTAACAACTACAAATCCCAAACTATTTCTGTAGCAACTAAATTCATGTCAAATTGAAAACAGATTCAATGTCGTGACCCCAAAAGATCTCGTGATTTTGAAGATGACTTACGAATTTTCCCGCTCATTTATTTCTAAGCGCAATGACAAAAATATATTTTCCAAGTCAAGAAAAAAAGGAGTGACGTCTAAACTAATATTAAATTTATTTAATTTTAAAAACCAACATGACATGTGCTAAAATGTAATAAAGGTGGTGGTCGAAGCATGAAAAACGATGTAAATTAAATTTACACATGTTAAACATAATGTAACCCAACAAATCGAGTAAATATCCGTAAGTTAATCTGATTTCAAACATCTCTAAAACGTCACGTTTGTCGTCTAGACTTTCCGGGAAACGAAATTTTAAGACAAATCCTCGTAATCCGTGGTTTTGATCGATTTTTTATGTTTGCTTGTTTTCCCCATATTTTTATTTGTTTAGCCATTGAAACTAGGTGGATGATTGAACAAATAATCCTCAACAAATATTTTCATAAACGAAAAGATTGAGAACGGTTCAAGAATCTTGAGACATCGCAAATAATAGGCAAATCTTATTTATCCACTTCAAAGACAATTGAAATACAAAAACAATGAAATTTATTCTAGAAATAACAGAATAATTGATTGTTTTAGAACCTATTTTTTTTATTTAAATTATATATTTCTATTTGATAATCTTTAAATTTTAGTAGCCAGTGCTTCCTCTATTAAATCCGCCATAATTATATACTGTTTAGTTATACATTATTAAATACTGGCAGAGAATTCCAAATCGTGTAAATTAAATACACAAAATTAGTACTTTTACCGAAATTCAACTACTAAAAATCATAGTTTTATCTCTTAGTAACAAGTAAGGAAAATAAGTTGGTTAAGTGTTTTTGGCTCTAAATTTTAGAAGGCCATGTGTTATAAATTATTAATAATTATTTGTACAACTTGGTCTACTATTTTAAACTTAGGTTGACATCTCACACCAAAGAAATATTTTCGAAATATTTTAATATTAAAGAACTACTACATACATTGTTAAATCTGAACATAAAAATGTTTAATATTAAAATTAATAAATTATCTTTAGATATAGAACTAAGATAAGGTATTATAAAACACTACGGTTTAAAGTCACAAGCGTAGCGAGTGGTTCAAAGGAGACCTGTGTGTTTAGTAATGCTTATCAATCGTATTTTATACAATTTTATATGATTTTTTTAAAATAAACTAACACAAAAATCTAAAAAAAGTCATCGTTAATGAAAATTCAAATTTAAAATCTAGTTTAGCCGAGACACACTTTCGGAATGATAAAGTACTATGTCTTGTTTTCTGATATAGTTGATTCATTTAATAGTCATGTATTCAAATATTCATTCGATAAAGCAGTTAAATCAACCACTAACAAGGTTAAGCCCTGCACAACGAAACTGACATCCACATAAATTTGATAGATTTCTTTTACGGAGGTCACACTTTAATAATAAAAGAAAAAGCACTGATGAAAAATTTTATATTGCCATAATATTAATTTTATGCAACAAAAATACATGAATCAACAAAAGTAAAGTTTTTCTTAAATGATAGTTCTGGTTTAAATAAGTAATATTTGTAAATTTTAGAGTTTCTCAAAGTTAGCGTGCCTTAGGGCACGGTCAGGATTTACAGATTAATAATTTTCTCAACCAGACGCCTTCGCCAAAAAATTCACATTCAATTGTAAGCCCTGACCATGCCCAAAGGCACGCTAACTTTGAGAAGATGTAAAATCTACAATTATTTCTTCAGATTCGAAAATTATCTTTATTTATAGCAATTTTGTCAGTTCAATAAAAAATGTGCACTACACGGCTAATCATAGTTCATTTTTTTACATATTGTTTAAATAACTATTAAAGACAAATATATTTTATAAATACAGTGGACGCCGCTTATTAGGACCACTCTGGGACCGGCATAATTTGGCCCTATTAACCGATTGGTCCTTTTAAGCGATTGGTAAAAAAAGCTAGAATTTGATTTGTGGGTCAAGGTTTTTAAATATGCACGAGTATGTACATATGTATATACATTCATGTGCTTGAAAAATGTTTTTATTAAATACTAATTGTTCGATATGTAAAATTTAAAAATAATTCAATCGTCAATGACGTGTCCATGTATTGTGTCTTATCAACCCAACCGAGCGTTAATTCTCAAACGGTTGTAACGAACGAAAAGTGACGTAAATAAGAAAACGGAATGAATTTAGCAATCTATTTAACAATTAAATATGATTCTGTATGTAAAGATGGATATATTGTTGACCACAAAATTTACAACCGAGAAACGTGTAAACTATTGCGGTGTCATCGAATCGACGAACACAAACATGTGAGGAGACGATTTATTGCGGTTTTTCCTACTCTTTTCACTATTTCACTAGATTAAATAAGCGTAGGGCACATGGTCAAGATTGGTGTGAATAAAATTAAACAAAAGACTGAGTTGTCGTCAACTGCACTTGTTTTGCAACTCTTTGTTGTAATGATCTTGGTCACAGAACGGTCCTATAAAGCGATGGATTTGGTTCCATTAAGCGACGAATTTTTAATGTATTTATATACGGCCGATCCGTCCCGAGCCATTTTGGTCCAATAAAGCGATTGTTCCTATTAACCGTGGTCCTAATAAGCGGCGTCCACTGTAGTTAATATTATATGAGAAAAGCCTATGTATTAAATAGATCTAAATATTAATACAATTCAGAAATCAATTTGTCTATTTATTAATTTACGAGTATAAGATCCAATTTGTTTTAATTAACGCAGGAGGGGCTTTGAAATAGATGTAAATATTTAATAAGATGTCTAGTTTTTAGATTGATAGATAAAAGTAGCCTTTAAGACTTTAATGTAGAAGAAATATACAACTAAAAAACGGACAAAATATTGCAAAAATTTAATAAAAATTGATTATTTTTCGAATTTCTTTTAGGGGCAATAAATAGTAAACTATTGTGATATATCACATCATCCGCTTCAAAATTTATTAGTTCAAAACGAAATTGATTGAAGGAAAAAGTAACCTTTCGCTCGTCCAATTAGAGAAGTCAAAGTTTGGAAGTATTTCGCCACAAATTGAGTTTATATGTTTATTTCCCCGTTGATTATCAGCCAAACAAAGTAAATATTTGCACAATTTCAGCTAACGTCACATCACTTTTACAATCCAATCTTTATAGGCCAATTCCCAATAAAAAACTAAAACCGGAGAAGAGAAGAGGAAATAAAGACTAAACTACTCCAGACTGTGCTTAATAAATCCGTGGGCGCGCGCGCGATCTAAAGACCAGAAGAGGAAGCCGTAAAGCATAAGCAATTTCAAGTTGTCTATACGAAAAAATCTACTACAAAATTCCTTATCTAATCACAGCCAACAAATTTCGATTATACATAATAAATTAATGTTGACATTCCTAATTAATTTATTAATTTAGCCCATCTGCGCGCTCTCTGAAATATTAACAAATTTTGCCGCTCCATTGTTGTTGATTGATGCAAATTAGGATACAATACGGCAGAAATTGGCTTATTTTGAAGGAACGACAACGGCGACAACGACGACGATGAGAACGGGAATTGACTGTGAATTGCAGAGTAAATAATGTTCAACTCGGACGACAATTAACTTCTCTACACGATGTATTATGTTACGAAAAGGGCATTATATGGTAATCTACTCCTCCTGCTGCTGCTGCTGCTCCGTTGGAAGTTAATTTGACGAAATCCAGAGTCAAGGTTGAGGGCTGTTTCATAAGTAATTAGTTCTAATGCCTATTGACCTATGTTTCATTACATTAAAGTGGGTAATTCCTATCAATTATAACAATAAATTTGAGGAAAAGCTTTTCCATAGTTTTTTACCTTTTGTTCGAAATAAATTGTAATTGACCAATATCATAATTTGTAAAAATTAAGGACAAGTGAGGAAAATCAAAACTTTTAAAAAGTAATTTGTGGATGTTTTGAACACAACAATATTTCAAAATTGTATTATATTAGTATTGAAATTATGGTAGATATAAGTTATTATTTAAATAGTTTAAAATTGTACATAAATTGTTAAAAAAAAAAAATTCCCTTTCAATTCCTGTAAGGAACATGGGGGTCGCAACCTCAACCAACGGGTTTTTGCGACATTTCGGTGACTATTGGTTTTCAGTGTATTATTAGTCAATTAATAGCACCTAGACCAGTTTAAAAAAGGACCCAGTCAATCCTATCTGCCCAGGGATCGAACCCGAAGAGGCAGCCGGATGCGTTAACACATCGGCCACGAGACATAAATTGTTAAAGTAAGTAAAAAAATACAATTAACATAAAAGTTATTTACATTCATATAAATTATAATGTATTCAATAATAAAAAGGTTAAAAACTTCTGAATTATTTTTTACTTTGTGTGTATGTGTTGGTCAGCGAAACTAACAAAAATATCTTTAAAATAAGACAATATTACAACAAATATTTCTGTTTACAATTGCTAGTATCCAAACGAATTATAATTGTGTAATTATTATCATGTAAATTAAATTGTCAGTTTTTAATATAATTTCACCAAAAATTTATAATTGTTTTGCCAAATTATCGAATGGTGAATTGTATAATTTATATTCCAATTTCAATATAGGACTAACAGTACAGAGAGAAAACACTCTCACAAGATATTTCCACGGTATAGTCTGTAAATAGTCGGTAATTCATACTAAGTGTTCATATTACTAACAATAAACCGATCCTTTAAAGTGATCAGGCCTCTACTGCCCTAGTGAGGGGTGTTGAATGGCTGGTCTAATTATACTTTTAACATTAAATAGGCCGTAAATAGTTGGTAATTCATACCAACTGTGATATTTCTAACAACCTATCCTTTAAAAAGGCCAAACCTATACTGCCCTAGTGAGCATTGCTAAATGGGGGGTCTAAAAACATTTTTATCCTTTACATCCAACGTTACTCATATTATTTAAAGAGATTACTACATCGATAGCAATAAGTTAGTTAGGGTCAGAAATGATGTTAGGCAGGGAGAGCTAGGACAAATTACATGAAGGGGCGTCGTATTGAAGAGTTTAATCCCCGACAATGGACAATGACAACATATATATTTTGTTATAGAAGTTAATGCTAGAAATTGTTTAATAAAAATAATTCAAAATGTCAAAATAACAAAGTGAATAAAATTGAATAAAAGTAATAAAGAAAGGAATATTTTAGTTCTTATTTAAATTTAATTATAGGAAATAATAAGGAGTTTATTTTGGTAAAACTTTCTTATAGCGAAAGAGAGCTTTAAGAGTATCTTCTGAATGAGTTCTAACAAATATCCATGCTCCATTTTAATATTTTAAACACAACATCAAACATTATCCTTAAAATTGGTTTTTTCTCACATAATAAGGATTTTTTAAATAAATTGGATCACGATTGTCACATAACTACAAATCCAATTACTTTTGGGATAACCCTCGGAGCATAGCACGATATCACACCATTAGGGAATATAAATGAGTGAGGAAAAGGGCTTTTCTGGAGGCGAATTCAATTAATGAAACAACTCCACACAGTTGGTATTTTAATCAAGTAGGCTTTGCAATTGTAATTGACCAATAACATGAAACAAATTCCCCTCTATCTAAAAAGCCAAAAACTCTCCAACAATATTGATTGATGAGCGAGTCTCGATTTATTCGCAATTGTAAATAATTTATTACGACTGCAAAATGAAAGGGAACACATGGCTGCTCCAGAAATCCTGCTTAGCTTTCCCTTGAGTAAAATATGTTAATTTCACATTAAATTCCTGAGATAAATCTCAATTTTCTGGTCAATTTCAATGTCATTTTGGCCACACAGAACTCACATCTATAAATAAAGCGAGGAGTTGCTACAAAATATAACTCTTAAACATCACAGTTATTATGAAAGACATGACCTACTCAGATTTTCTCCTTCTTCTCTTACATTTTTCTACATTTTTTCCTTTGATTTTATTATTCTTTGAACTTAGATAGACAATTACCCAGGTTATATGTACAACGACTCTTTGTATCCAATGTGGCCTCCGGGCTGAATTTTATATTAACAGTTCACACAGAAAAACACCAAAACTGAACGGTTTTAATAGAATTTGTCACAGCGAAAACAAAACACACAACACTAAAACGGCGATAAACAAATCCGAGAACAGAAAGTAGGCTCCGATTTTGCACAAATAATTTTAATTTATAGAACGCGCTCTTTTCCTTTCGCTTATATTTGTTTACATTAAAAAACCGCGATTGAATGTCCGAGTAACGTGTTCTTTTGATCACAATCAGATCTGTTGGAAATTCAAAGACAAAAAACGAATCAAAATTTGAAAAAACACAACCAAATCGATTGATAATTCTAAGTAAAAAGAGATGGATCATGCAATCGAACTTCTCGCTTTTTTGACAGTTTCACTCAAATCTCAAAGAAGGCGACTCATCGCTTTGGATATTTCGCTATTTGGGAAAAAGAACAATGGCCAGCACAGACAAAATTCCATCACTAGTAGGTAGGTGGCCCTCCCCAACCCCTGTGATATTCAAATTCCCAATTGGTTCAGTGTATTTCCTAAAAACTGCGTTGCAAAGTTCCCCTTTGTTAGCACTTCCAAAATACCGCCACACGGCGTTTATTTCATCACTATTGAGTCATTTGTCACGGTTATAACCTTGTCTCTCTTGCAGTCCGCTCCGGTACCGGCTTGGAGCTGTACAGTTGCGGTGGCTTGGACAGTCCCTACGTGGTGGACAGCAGTTTCACAAAGGATGAAAGCAAATTTTGTCGGGTCCTCGTGTTCAGTCCCGATGGCCGATATCTGGCCTGGGCCAACGGTAAAACGGTGCAGGTGTGTCGCTGCTCCGATTGGCAGGTGGTCGCCTCACTGCCCCGTCCCAAGGCCTCTGCACTCAAGTTCAGTCCGAGGGGAACGTTTCTGATGACCTGGGAGATCTTCTTGACGAGCAAAGAGAAGCCGGAGGGCGGTCCCAACTTGTTCATCTACAAAACACAGACCGGGGAGGAAGTGTATTCCGTGATCCAGAAGCGACAGAGCGACTGGGACCCGAACTGGGCCAGTGATGAGTCCTTGGTGGCGTTGCTTTTGAACGGGGAGGTGCTCTTCATGGAGCCCAACTCCCCCGAGGGCCTGTCCAAGGTGACTAAGCGGCTGGGAGGGGGCAGGAACGGCAGTATCTCCATGTCTCCGAACCACGGGAAACCCTTTCTCGCCTTTTACGTTCCTGGCCTCAAAGCGGCGCCTTCTATGTGCAAAATCTTCCAGTATCCCATTTCAGACTCGAATCAGGCCATTTGCTCGAAAAGCTTCTTCCAGGCGGACAAAGTGGAGCTGTTCTGGAACAAGAAGGGCACCGGTCTGCTGCTCCTCACCAACATGGAGGTGGACCAGGCTAATAACTCCTACTACGGGAAGCAGGCTCTGCACTTCATGTCCACTCGAGGAGACTCCTTTTCTGTTCAATTAAGCAAAGAGGGTCCCATCCATTCCGTGACCTGGAGCCCCAAATCAACCGAGTTCTGCGTCATCTACGGTTTCATGCCCGCCAAGGCGACCATCTTCAACCTCAAGTGCGACGCCGTTCACAACTTTGACGAGTTTGCGAGGAATTCCGCGTATTACAACGACTTTGGCAACGTCCTGCTGATGGGCGGATTCGGGAATCTGAGGGGACAGATTGAAGTGTACGACGTGAGTGGCAAGGAGAAGAAGAAAATTGCCAGTATGCAGGCGTCAGACACGACTCTCCTGTCCTGGAATCCAAACGGAGAGACCTTTGTGACGGCAACCACCGCTCCGAGGCTGAGAATGGGCAACGGGTTCAAGGTGTGGCATTGCACTGGAGCCCTGTTGCATGAGACAAAGTGGCCAGAGGGACAGGAGTTGTTAGAAGTGGCCTGGCAAAAGTTTGCTCCAGAGACTTTCAAGGAAAAGCCAATTGCAGCGGAAAAGGTCAAGGGAATCGCCTCTTCTGAGCCTCAGCCAAGCGCCCAAGCATACCGCCCACCGGGTGCCCGTGGAATTCCAATCAACCCCACCTTACCTGACAGTGGAAACGGGAAATACCTACCCCCGGGCATGTCAATTGACCCATCGAAGGCGAAAAATCGGAAAAATAAGCCCAAAAACCCGAAGAAGAAGAACGAAAAAGTAAAACCTGAGGAAGGAGAGGAGGCAAAATCAACAGAACCACCTCCAGGACCCCAACCGGAGGGAGCAGCAGGACCGTCATCAGCCCCTAAGAAGCCGAAAAAGCGACAAAATCAGAAAGCAAAAGATCAACCACCGCCACCAACGGTAGAATCGAAGGAGCCGGCGTCACCAACAGGCGACGACGATGAAAAAATCGACGAATCGAACCTGAACGGAGTCAAAAGGATGCTGAAGAAGATTGAACGACTGAAGAAGCGACGAGACGCGGGTGAAACTCTAAACCCAAAGGCGCTCAACTCGATATGCAACGAGCAGCACCTGATCCAGCTGCTGGAGCAGGCGAAACTAAGCCAATAACGATCATTGAATCCAGGAAAAAGGGAACGACGCCCACAACGCCACTGACACGACTACCGGGTCGAGAATAAACCTTTTTATATACATGTATAACACAAGATTGTTACAAAATAAATTCATTTACAGACTCTAATTTTTATTTTCTAAAACTAAACTAATCCCATTTCGACGTTTTCTTGGTAAAGACTTCTGTGCCGTCGCTTTTCATGGCTGCGTAGTAGCCCATGCCCTCGTATTTTGATCGCATATACGCTATGTAAGCTGCAGTGCCCAGGAAAGCCACCACACCTATTCCCATTATCACAGCATTCTAAAAAGGAGAGGAATGTTAGATAAAAACCTCAAAATCTTATATAAAACTCACAGGTTTGGCGTATAATTCATAGTTGACGGCTCTGAAGAGTCCTGTAGTCTTCAAGGAGCGCAGTCCCTCCCCAGGACTGTACGTATGTGGTTGGTTTTTGGGATTTAACTTGTCCTCAGTCATTTTTATGATTTTTAAAACAAAATATCCTAAACTGTCAAAATCATATGTTGACAGCGGTTTTCTTCTTTTTCACCCCCTCAATTTACAAATTTGTTGATCTCTTCTTGTAAACATTTAAAATTCCCAATAAATCGGTTTGGTTAGTTTGTGATAAAATTGCATATGAAAATTCGATAAATTAGATCTTAGTAAATAGGCAGTGGTGTAGAGAAAGGGGGAAAATGTGTGAAGGAAAAACAAAACAGACGCCGCTCGTTTCTTGAACAACTCAAATTTAGTTATTTTCGATCATAATTTTGTACAATTAACTATTTTCGGATTAACTGCAGAGCCGAGTGCACCGTCTGCACTTGTATATAGCACCCAAGGCCGTTCTCCCATTTGCTATGGTGGGATTTATAGCGGTTCACACAGGTAATTTCCCTCTTCCGGATTTGAATTTTGGTTTTGATTTTCGTGCCTTTTCAGGAGCAGGGAACTGCATTAATGACGCAAATTATAAGAAGGTGTGTAAGCAGGCGTGTCGTCTAGCCAATGAGGTGCTTTTGACCGGAGGATCCGCTTTAGATGCCTGTGAATTAGCAATTGTCACTTTAGAAAATCACCCGTCGACGAATGCGGGTTTTGGGTCCAATTTGACCTGGTACAAGACGATAGAGTGCGATGCCTCGATTATGGACGGCAATAGTATGAACTTTGGCAGCTGTACCAATGTCTCTAATTTGAAAAATCCCATCCGATTAGCCAGAGCGTTATGTGATAAACAGAGTCAATTGCTGAAGTTCGGCCGAATACCACCGATGATGTTGTCCGGGGAGGGAGCCCATCTATATGCCAAAGAGATCGATATTGAGACCGTCACCATGACAGACCTTATCTCGGAGAAGGCGCTTAGTTGTTATAATTATTACAAGCGAAATGTGAAGCATTTTGAAACGGAGCACAATTGCAAATTGGGCTCCTTAGACACAATTGGAGCGGTGTGTATTGACGAACGGGGGTACGTAGCGTCGGGATGCTCTTCAGGAGGGCTGATTCTCAAAGTACCAGGCCGGGTGGGGCAGGCAGCGACCTATGGCGCTGGATGCTGGGCCGTTAACCAATGCCACAAAGCGATCGGCACTTGTACGACAGGAAACGGAGAATATCTCATTAAAACCCTCCTGGCCAAACAAATCGTAGACGATATGTTGTATAGTGAATGTCCAGTAGCATCAATTAGCCGTACTTTCCAGGATAAGTTCATAGGATCTCCCGCTTTAAAGGACAAGAACGAGGTTTATGGCGGTTCTTTATCGGTTTATTACGACACTTTAACCGGGCAGGGGGATGTCATTTGGAGCCACACCACAAAGTCAATGTGTCTAGGCTTTATGAGCACCTCCAGTTCGCATCCCCGGTTCATACATTCAGAACTGCCCGCCTCCTGTCAGCCAGGCAAAAAGACCACCGTGACTGGGAAACACTTTAAACTGCCCCTACTTCCAATCTAACTACTACTCCTAAATCAAAGCAACAAAACCACTCTCTCTTTAGGAACATTGCCATTGCTTAGCCAGTATTAAACGAATTGGACAACCACACCACAAAATCTCATTGAAAAGAAGCGGAAATCTTGACGAACCACATTACACAGAACACACATTTCTACTTGTAAATTGTGTAATAAATACAAACGGATATTTTATTCAAAAACCGCACATTTTTACATAATCTATAAAGCATTTTCTCTACTTGTCTCTCTTTTAACTGGGCATCCTACCAGACATTCTAAGGTCCAACTTAATTTATGTCAATTTAATAAGTTACGGGTCATTTTTTGTATATTTTTTACATAAAAAACTTAGTCATTTATCGTGAGTGTTCAAAGAAACTATGACATGCCATTTTTCATGTCTCGTTTATGACAAATAGTAATAATTTCATACAGTTTATTCACTGAGATGTACTTCTCATTGCATTTACGTAAATAAATCGTATTTATATATATACAATTTTAGTTTTCCTTGTACGTAGAAGAAGAAAGTTTAAATTAATTAGCAATTAGTTGCAGATATTTATAAGAACATCTGTTCAATCTAATAAAACGGTAAATTAATTTCGAAAACAAATAAATACCAATTTGCGATTTAGTTTTTTATTCAACTACTAAAAGTGCTTAAGTATACCAATTTTATACAAAATTTAAGTCCCATAAATACTGTTTAAGTACAATAATCCTAAATTTATATAAAAGTAAAAATTCCAGAAAATTTTTAAAATATCCAGTTCAATTCGATAATATCGAGATTTTGATTTCTTTTTGCAGCACTGGTTAGGACTATAATATAAATAGGAATACTAAAAACGAGATTCACATTTCACACATTTTTTCTTTAAAAAAGATCATCCAAACTGCCTTTTATCACAATTTAATATACAACTTAAGCCTATAGTTTTTTCTTTCTATTAAAAATCCAATTAAAAATGTCAAGGCAATTTCGTTTCAGTAGGCTTTTCCATTTCTGTTTTGTTTTGTAATACTTGTAAATTCGCTGTCGTCAACTGTAAAGTAGGCTTATTCTTTTAAAAATCTAATCAGTCTTGATAGTGTCGCCGCGGTCCGACTCTTCTTCTCGTCTCAGACACATCCGTATTCATACCAGACTGCCGATTCCTTCTCCTTATTGTCCTTCTCTCCTCCCGCTTCACCACTTTTGTTACTGCCATTATTATTACTAGTGCTACTATTCGCTTTATTCTCCGAACTTCCACCGCCACCTTCGATCGGCGAAATAATGTTCGAAATTCTATTGTACATTAAAAAAGTGTTCGGCTCCGACTTCCCGTTATTCTGGTTCAAAGTGGAGGACGGAGATCGGTTCAATTCACCGTCCAAATAAACGGTCCGTCGACTTCCCGCCGATCCCAAATTGATGGCCACGTCTGGAGGCGTCGCTGTTGTCGTCGTCTGTTGCGCCGTCGACGATTCCCCATCCACCTTATTCCCATTATTCATCACACTGTTCTCCGCCGCTTTATTCGAATCTTTTGACAATTTCTCAAACCTCCTGCTGGGCGTCGACGTATTGCTGATCTGCTGCAAACTGCTTCGCACTCCTCCCCGAATCAGCGACGACTCCAACAGCTTCAAATCAGACGCCGACTTCCTCTGCAAACTCTGCCTTAAATTAGAATGTCTGTTCAATGGACGGGTGTCAGAAGCAATCGAACTCGGCTCCTCAATACTATTATCCGAATCATTCCCTCCAGACTCCGATCCCAAATTCTGGCTCTGAGTTAAACGAGATTCCTCTATCCAAGAGCGACGGTTCTAAAAATAAACTCATCATTAATATTCTATGCATATTTCACGGAGATTTTTTATACTCACTCGACTTGGAACGCGGCTCATCAACTCGGAACCAGCTTTCCGGACCCTCTTCACAAAACTAGACGCAAAAGCTTTCCTGAAAGTAAAATAGAATTTATTGTATAATTATTTAGGTTTATCAATAACTCTATTATAATTTGCATATACAAGGTATTTTTTCATGTCTTCTGCAGTAAAATAATTATAAAATTCTTTAAACAAATATTTTACAACCAAAACAAAGTGATGATTTCAGGTTAAATATTTTTTTAAAACTTATATTTTCAGTATCAATTATTTTGAATTATCGAGCTTAGTTTTTAAATTCTTCCTTCATAAAGTCCTTCATAATTACACACTGTTTAGTTATACATTATTTAATGCTCTAATAAATTCAAATTAGTACTTTGTACTAACTACTAAAAGCTATAGTGTTAGATCTTATTGGCTCTCCAATAAAATAGGTTATGATTATTATTCAATTCGAATTTTTCACCATTAAATGACCAAATGTATAATTTTTCTTAAATGTTTGTTCTGATTTCTAGATGTAGATTTATTTGATGGTTTAATGATGATATCTACTTTTATTAACTGTGTAAGTTTTGTCCTTTAATCAGTTCCGGGATATCTTCCTATTTTTACTTTATATTAAGCGAATAAAGCAAATAAATATGCGGATTGAATACAATTTTACAATTTGGTTCAATTTTCTAGCACGTTGTTTAAATAACTATTAATAGAAACGAGTGATTAATTATATGTTTTCTATAATTTTATACGAATCGGATATTTATTACCTATTTTTTGCGAAATATAAAGTAAATAATAAGAAGACAACTCAGTACTAAATAATTATCGTGCGGTAAATGATCTAAACACATAAAACTGGCTCCGAAGATGTCGCTTACAAGCAGTGGAGCTGTCATGTGTCCAAAAAAGAAAGAGATACATGCAAACGACATAAAAAAATCCGCAAAATGGCCATCCTTTTTGCTATCCCCGGCCGGGAGTCTCCCGTGGCGGTTGGGGATGTGGTTGGCGGTGTCGGGAGATGTGGAGAGCAATCCGGGCCCCCGGAAAACGGTCTC